>OMNV01012430.1:75691-109908 GCA_900303265.1 Brotula barbata
GGTGTGATCTCATGTATATCCATCAGATGGCAGCATTACAAAGGGGTTCCATGTATAATTGGTGTGGGTGATGGGATATGCAATTTCGCTAAAAATGCCTTTTCACGATTTTATTCTTACATACATGTCTGATTTATTTTCAGTAGTGTTATAGTTCACAGTTTTTACTTGTTTAATCTTGTGGAACACAGGGAAAATTTCCAATTAATGAAATGCTTTTTAAAGTCATAACCTTTAACTGCTGTGAGTAAAAAAAATAATATTCAAAATGTAATCCAACTTTTCTAGTGGTTTTGTTTAAAAAGTCCAACTGATTTTTAGCTTTCTATGCTCTTTATAGGCTTTTTCACAAATTGTGTCTGACCTGACATTCCCAGAAAAATGATGCATCACACCCCAGCTAAGGGCACCCAGTTTGCATAAATGAACAATGCCGAAAAAGCCAGGAAAAGAAAAAACTGTGGATACACACATCCAGTCTCCACGTCCATCAACATGCGTAAAGACAGCGGCAGTTATCAAACGTTTTGTTGTCCAACCTGCTGTTTACCCCACTCCACCAAAAGACCAGCCCTCAATTGGTAACTTATTACCAACAAGATAAACCACCAACATTAGATTTGATATTCCTTATCTTCACATTTTTGGCTCACCATGATTGTGAACAGCCAGTAACCTGATTGTACTCCTTATAAGTTTGTTATAAATTTGATTAGGTGAAAATTAATGAATGTGAGGGAAAGTTAGCTTTCCTTTATTTGAAATGCATCTTTGCTGCATGACGTACTGTGGCTGTGAAGTTGATGCCTCCTTTGTCCTTCTTTTTGAAGCCGATGTTGGGTGGCTGCTTATTGAGTCGGATGCCGAAGCCCTCCAGCTCGTGTTCTATTAGCTTCTTATGAACAAGGGGTTTTAACACATCCAGCACGATCAGAATTAAGTTGCAGGTGCGAGCCACTAAGACAGAAAGAGACAAAGATTTCTTATAGCACAGTGGGTAAAAGAGGAACTTCTGTTTATAGTTGACACACGACACAACATGTCTGTCACAATTAATGCTCATCATTCATAGCAATCATTTATATCAAGCAATCTACCCATTTGTACTGCAAGTCTACCATACCTCTCCAAGAAAACCCTCTTGCTCCTATTAGCTTCACAAATACATTAAAACAGCTGACAAAAGACATTGACTGATGTAATCCATCAATTTAAATAATGTGTATTGTATTTTCATCACTGCAGTTAGCTCAGTTTTGGCAGAATTGAATGTGAAAAGATCAATGCCTCACTAAGTGCTGCCTTTCACTATGCCTTAAGTTTTGTTTCTCTTCTCACTGCCACAATAAAAATACAACGGTGACAAAGCTAAAAAGTTTTAAAAGCGAAGAATTATTCAATTCCATACTTCATGTGCTGTGGTAAACAAGGCAAAGGAGCGCAGATCCTTTTTACCTGCAATGACCTGTCTGCCTCTGCCCTTGCCATCCTTGGCCCCTTCAATGATTCCTGGAAGATCCAACAGCTAAGAAGAAAATAGATTTAAAAATAAAGCGTTCTGCGGAAACAAACGATGGACTAACACAGTTTGTGGGTAACAGGAGAAAACAGGGACACGCTTACCTGAATTTTGGCACCTTTGTAACGAATCACTCCAGGTACAGTTGTTAGAGTGGTGAACTCATAGGCGGCCACCTCAGAGTACACACCTGCAAGGTTACTCAGCAGGGTCGATTTTCCCACTGAAGGGAACCCCACAAACCCAACACGGGCATCCCCAGTTTTTGCCACATCGAAGCCTACATGACGGAGAGAAGGAAATTCAACTCACAGCAAATAATCACCATGTTTCCAGCACTGGCAATGCTCACATTTGCAATTTGAATAAACCCTAGATTAGAGCAATTCCTTTAACATGTGTTAGAGGCCGGATTCTCACCTTCGCCTGTTCCACCACCGGTGCCGCCTTTTGGTGTGATTAGTTCTCGCCTCAACTTTGCAAGACGTGCCTTGAGCAGACCCAAGTGGTGAGCTGTGGCCTTGTTCTTCTGCGTCCTGGCCATCTGCATGACACAGAATGGAGTAGTGCAGAAGAGTGCAATCAGTACAAGATCCTTCGGCAGGTCCGTATTTGATTAGTAAATTCTGAGTAAAAGGAAAAGAGCCGATCCCAGCAGATCACCTTCACAGAGTATAATCATACTTTTTGAGGACAATGTGCAGTGTTTGGAGTCTTGCAAAAAATAAGAACAAGTAGACTACTTAAGTTAAAAATTGGGGTTTCCCTAGAGCAATGACCACTAATCTGATGTAATGAAGTATTGATGAGTTTGATGTGAACACAAACATCTCAGTGTGTTTCTCTTCTTTCAGTAGGGTTTCGTGAGTTCTAGACCAGGGATAGACCGCCACACCTTTCTGTGCTGATTTTGCTTGTTCTCCCCATGTTTGTGTGGGTTTCCTCCGGGTGCTCCGGTTTCCCTGACCCACAAAAAATATGTGTGTTACCCTGACCAAAGCACTAGGCAGAATATCTGGAGTTGGTCCCTGGTCACTAGCGTGTGTTTGCATGTGAGTGACGCCCAATGCTCCTCATAGTTAGACCAGGTTAAACGAAGAGAAATAATTTCCCTACGATGGGATGAATGAAATACTGTTCTTTCTTTAAAAAGGGACATGAGTGTATGCTCCTACACCTGTAATCTTTTTGCAGATCAGAGCAGTAATTAATTATTCTCATCAGCTAACATATTCATTTTTGCATCTTCAAAGTGCCCAAAAACTCCATCTCAGATTTGTTCAGTGAGGGAAGCAATTCCCTGATCAAAACCCGATTATTGCCTACCCTGCCTAAGGGGCTCTGCGATTAGTTCAAAGTTTGGACCTCTACCAAGTTCTTTATGTGTAGTTTTTTCAAGTTTGCATTTTTTTTTAATAAATAAATCAATCACCAAAATCAGATCAAAATCATCAATCAATGTTAGCTTGATCAATTTAACAAATCTTTGATGATTTTATTGTAAATCAATTTACTCTGACACGTAATTGTTAGTCACCTATAATTCTGTAACTAACTAGGTTATAGGGCACAGATGTTGCCCTGGTCTCATGTTAGTGCCTCTAGATGAACATATGTGCAAATTGTTGTATGGAATTAGCCTGAAACTGTTGTGGTGGGATATAGTGACAAAATACTATGGCTAGATTCTAGAATAAAACCTTAAAAATAGTATTAATCAAGCGCTCTACAAAAAATGGTCTGTTTCAACTGTTATGATAATAGTAATATTTGGAGTATCTTTGTGATTTCTCCTTTATTATTTTGTTAGCTACAGTGTTTACCAATAATGCTGACTTAAGTAGGATACTGCTGTATTTTCCTAGTTTATCTTGTTTGTCGTCATGGGGTGTCACAACTGACGACTACCATTCAAGCTAAAGTTACCAGTTACACAAGGAAAGGAATTTATGTGGAACACCGGTCCACTGGTACTAGTTCGGTTCGGTAGCCCCGATTTCTGACAGGTCGATGCCACTGACATGGCGACAAGGTGTTATTTACTACACATTCTCACGTCTATTGAGGACATAATCTATCACATTGTAAACCTGAGACCGCAGTCAGGCCAGAAAATCTTAAAAGTAAAACGCGGCCCAGCTGTGCCAGCTATGCTAATACTTGCTAGCGTTCCCGGCTAAAACGTGTCTGATTCATTAGCTTAGCCAGCTGTGTAACTGTATCTTACCTCATTTTCAATTTCTGCTATTTTGGCGAGTAAACTCATCTTGCCGTAGACTGTTTTGGGTGCTGACAAGAGTTGATAATTTCTTTATGTTACGTGGAAGTTAACAAAGTTAACAGATTTTGTTTAGCACGCACATATGCCTTCACACAAACGCCGCTGCGCCACTTCGCGGTAAATCTCGCGAGAACGTACGACGAAGTCCTCCCTGGGTGCTGACTAGCAGGCAATACACAACATACGTGGAAGGTGAAAATTTTATTATACGTTTGTAGTGCAATTGAAGTTGCAAATTTACAAAACGGGATGGAAACGTGATTCACAATTTTCCATCACGTTCACGTGTGCAGCTGATGTCATTTGTTCTGTCTACGTTAGTTTCCCTACAAGTCCACACATGGGGCAAAGTAAATAAAATTTATATACACGAGCTACACCACCTCATTAGTCTCCATTCATTACTGCAGGAGGAAAAGGATGCTCTCCACACCAATGACTTGTACACCACATTAAAATATAATTTTGAATCTAACCTCTTAAACTCTTCATAAACATTGTAGCATTATTTTAAGTTCTAGGGAAATTACCAAAGTTTCCTAGGTTACCAAATGTAATGCAGGTAGCATGCACTACGGGGAAATTTGTGTAGAATGATACCTAACACATACAGAATAAAAATACTTTTTCAGTGAAATTAAAAATTCCATATCTTAAAACTCAAGGGCTATTGTCATGGATTTTGTTATATTTTAAAATCATAACTTCTCCAGAAATTATGAGATTTGCTATGCTATCAGGTATTATAATTAATTCTTAATACTTCATGTTGGAAATGCTAGCTAAATTCATCCAAAATCCTTTAACCCTTTGTCCCTTTTATTCCAAAAAATTATTAATTAATTTTATATCCTGCATGTTAACACGTACACAAATGCACTATTCTAAATTTTGTGTATGTGTATGTGTTGGGGGAAAAGACATCAATTCACCTGATTGGATGATTGACCACCAGACAGATGATTTCATGATTTTTCAATGATTGTATTAACAAATATGTCCAAGTGATTCATACAGCATGAGCGTCTGCTAAGTATCTTGGTCACATGTGAGAAGAGAAGGATATTTGCTCAAATATTATTACTGTTTTAATTTGATGTTGAACTCCAAATATACTAAAGGTCAACCAGTGAAAACTACTCGTAGAATAATTGAATATCAATTTCTTTAAATTCCGGTTCAACAATATCATTTACACTCTGAGGTAACAACCAATGAGTCCATCTTCATTAAGTTTTATTTTAAACTCTTGTACATTGCCCAAAGTCTCCAAAGCTCCTAAATATATCAAGGTGAAGTCTGGGGAAAACTGTGTGAAATCATACATAACACATCCAGAATAAAAATAAATTTTAAGAAATTTAAAAATCATATCTTAAAAAAAAAGAAAAAGAGTAAGGTTTACTTTACTGTAATGGATTTTAGAGTTGTTTTGATCAGAAATTTGTATACTCAATGGGTTACTTATGTGAATACATATTTATATTTACTAATATAAATTAATCTAAACACCTTCAAATTACCTTGAATGTTTTGATTTATAGTGTACTCTTACCAATTAATGTATCAGCGTTTGAAGCATTAAAATGCGATGCAAAAATATACTGTATGTAATCTGAGGTACAGTGTTATCATTAGCTCAGTAATTCACAACGCAACTTTGAATGTATGTACATCCTTGCAATGCTTGTACTATGGCCACTGTAATTCAACAATATCCTGAAGTGCAATATCTGGACTGCTAATATTTTTTTATTCTTATTGTATTGCTTTGCAAATATTTGGTGCTAATGTTTATTGTACTGTTCTAAAATACTTCAGCTGCCAAACTATATATATATATATATATATATATACTGTATCTATACACACACA
Source organism: Brotula barbata (assembly GCA_900303265.1). Taxonomy (NCBI): domain Eukaryota; kingdom Metazoa; phylum Chordata; class Actinopteri; order Ophidiiformes; family Ophidiidae; genus Brotula; species Brotula barbata. The sequence continues at coordinate 81,367 of OMNV01012430.1, forward strand.
GTATATGTGTGTGTGTACGTTCAGCATTCCAACCAATCCAGTTGTAACCCTTATTCCACTAATTTCCCCATTTTTCATTTTTTAAATTTCAATCCTAATTTTTAATTGGTTTCATTGACTGCTACCCAAATTCGTTGCACTGTATGCAACGACAATAAAGGAATTCTGATTCTGAAGTTCACATAGATCATAACAGATTACATGATGCACAATGTGTATCTTCAATCTAATGTTCAACACTATGCTAGGTGCTGAATGCATTTATTTATACATTCCCATTATTTGCTTTGCCATAGGAGGTGTGCTTATATTCATCAAAATATATAAAAATAGGCATCTTATTTGAAGGTAGATATGGTGTCGGTAAGTTATTGTTGATGAATGGTCTTTTGCCTGGCTGTAGTGACCCAAGCATTAATGGTAAAAGGAAAGAAGGTCAGGCGTGAGACACAGAGCAAAACTTATTGTGTTTGCCGTGACTGATTTCTGTAGACTTGACAAGAAAAGTTAATGTATCTTCATGAAAACCAGCAGTAAAGATTTTGCTCCGTTGGGCAACCTTAGCCACAACTTGGCAATAATAACCCCATGTCCAAATTTCTCAAATCTTCTTCTTTTAATGAGCAACGCGTCTTTATATCATACGTCAGTCAGCATTGAAGTGCATTGGTTAAAAAGTAAGTGCAAGTACAGATTTTGATGCATTCATTTGACTAGAGGATTAAATTGTTTGCAATGTCACCCCAAAAATAGTAATTCTACAGGGGCATTCTGCAAAGGAAAACCGCTATAGTTGATGCTGTTTCTAACCTATAAGATATATGCTTTTTTTCCTCATTTCAAGCTTTTAAAGTTATCTCTGAGTGACAGTGTGTAGGAGAGATTATTATCTGCCTTCAGCTGTCAGTTCACTTCAGTCCATCAAAAGCAGCACTTTTCCTCAAAGTAACTTCCATGCTCCCTGACTGATTTCTCAGTTTACTGCGAGGAACATCCGAATCAAGCCAGCAGATGCACAAAGTCTCTGACAAGCACTATTTTAGTGCAATAGTTTCACACTTGGTAACCATGCCACGTAAAGCTGGCTACCTCTGCATAGAGATGGAGTAAAGTTCTTATCATAGCCCCATCGACAAGTCCTTTAGATTTTATTGAGGGAAGCGCCATTGTTTGTGGTCATGTCACCAGAGCAAGGATAACAACATCTTTTGAGTTAATAAAAACAAATAACAGCATGAAGTTATCCATTAAAATGCTTTTCCCCCAGTATCTTGGATTCTGTCATCAGAATTTGGATAATACTTATTGAAACCATAAGGCTTTACGATAAATGCAACTTGGCCATATGATGGCAAAAGTCTTCAGCGGAGACATTCCCCATGGACTCTAGCTGCTCTCAGAGGAGGTCGGTGGTGCTGTGGAAGAGGATCTTCTTCGGGATACTGACTGTGAACGCTCGGGGTTGTGTTTGTCAAAAGGCTGCAGCTGCAGCTCCAGGAAGTCCCTGTGCTGCTGACTGATGACCTGGCTGATGAGTCCCGGCAGAGCCTGCAAGTTACTTAGCAGAGTCTCCAGCTTGGTTTCCAACAGGGCAATCCTCTTCTCCATGTCCTCTCCTCTCTCATTCAAGTCTGATATCATGTCATACATGATGTTCTGAGTCTGGAACAGGAGAGAGGAAACGAATTTACCATTATCATTTCTAAATCAGTGTTGACTGTGATGGATGTTTTGAAGATTCGGCATGTTTCATTTTTAATATCAAGACACAGCATTGTAGATTTAAAACACTTCAGTACTTCAAAAGACGTGTCGATGACAGATCTTTGAGAGGTAGATCATTTGTGAGCTGGTGAAGAGGACAGCAAATAGAAAAGGTTGTGAGCTCCTAATGGGTTGCTTTAAACCCATTCTGTACAGCCTGCAGACCTACTAGAAATGACAAAAATCGAAATAAATATAAAACACTGGAACAGGAAGAGATATCTGTTCATCATCTGAAAATAATACACATCTAATATAAAATACCAGGAAAGCAAAGAAAATATGAGTTATTGATATGTCTAGAAATTGAAATCTGCAGAGATGAATCATCTTTTTTTTTTTTTTATACGTAGCACTGTTGAGAAAATCACACATGCTGTCACCTGTCTTTCTCTCTACAAGAGCAGAGGTTGAATGCAGTTTCATAAATTCCTCAAAAAAGAGGGCAAGAGAGCATCAGGTTAGGTCATGACCCCAATAAAACCGGTTTTCTGGTGGTAAATAGGGATAACCTTGAAAAGTAGCTCATTTCCCGACTTAGAAAGGAATTTATGTTGCCACGCAGCCACGTGACCTTGTTGAGACAGAGAAGGTGGCTGCTAACTTTACAGTTTGCACAATGGCTTTCGCTCCTCAGATGCATCAACCAAATGTTAACAGGCCTGTCAGGATATTGCTGCAGCTCGCGTGTCTCCAAAGATTCTCCGTACCCAATCTATGTCACACACGAGGATGAAGATACAGCTGGAGGGTGTTTGCTGGTGTATTACTCAGCAGAGCACTAATAATCCCTGCCGCGCTCGAGATGATGTCACTCTTCCCGTATCGTCTCCTCTACTGATTTGAAGCAGGAATAATGTGATTGGTTGTTTAACTGAATCGTGAGACCTAAAGTAGCACTGACAGGCTGGTGCAGATAGAGGTTGGTTTACTTACACAGACGATCTACGACCAAACTGCTATGTATATTAACAATTAAGGATGTTAACTCAGACCAACACATCAAAAGTGTGGCTATACTATACACATTTCGGTATCTCTATGACTATAAGAAATAATAGCAACCAGGCACAGATGACTCAAATCTGTGTCTTATCTAGATCACAAAATGAAAAAATGAACATCAAAAAGTAATGACATAGCATATCGAACGTTCCAAAAAGAGGCCTGTAGGGTAGAAACGATGTCGCATGTGCAGAGGATGAAAAGTAAGGAGTAAGTGCGCTGTTTCAATTGTACAATCAAACAGCACCACACTGAAACCATATCTGCGGTACAAAAGAAGAGGAGAAAGAATTCATGGATTCAGATTTAGAGTGTTGGAAAAAAACAACTTGTAACCAATACGACGACGTAAGGAGTTCAGCCTTTTTAATAAAATGGAAAATGTGAACAATAACACTTGGTTTTTGTCTTGTGGTTCCATAACGATCTCTGCAACCGATTCAGGCGACACACTGCAATCTGAGGAATTTCACATGGCACTGCGGTGCCTTTGCAGCTGCCAGTGATACTGTATGTTCAGCTCCATTTAGCTCCAACTGTCCACTGGGAGCAGAGATCATTGATGCCATACTGCCCTCTTATGGTGACAGACTGATACGACAGGGATCTAAGGGCCAGCGCAGAGAGGCTCTGGCTGGATGCCATCCTATCCAATGTCACATCCACACTCTTGCTGCTGTTTTACAGCACGAGATGATTGTGGAATATGAACTAATACGTTTGGTGACACGCTGGCCTGGATCCATTGGGAGTGTCGTGTATTTTTGAATGTCAAAGCCCTTGGCCTTCCTCCCTTCTTTTTCTCTGTCTTTATTTCTGGCTGATTCATCAGATCACATTGTGTCTCCCTTCCCAGGTTACTGTGTTTCTGCTGCGTCAGGTTGGCACGCTGCCTGGTATTTCCCAAAGGTTTGTCAGCTTCTGTTTAGTGCTTCTGGAGAAAAACATTAATGAAAACATTATGTAAAAAGCGTATTTTCCCCCCCCACCCTGCATACACAAAGCGTTTTCTGCTCGATCTCCTGTAAATTGGGGGAATGCATCGCTTACACCGTGAAAAAAGAGACATTATTATGAAAAAACCAGAGGATGCAAATTTGGAGTCAGTGCAGATTATTTTTAATCAGCGTCAAAAAAGCCTGTCTGTTTATTTGACACCTGTAGACTTTACTAGAAAACACAGCTAATTCAGGGAGTGAGCCATCATGCATTTAATGAAAACAAACTATTTAGGATAATCGTCTATCCAAATATACAATGCAGCAGTAAACTGTTAGTCTATCTTACCTTAGCAAGGTCCACTAGTGAGTTTGCTTGGTCATTCAGCTTGCGTTGCTCCATTTTAACACTTCTCAATCTGAACACAAGACCATTCAGAACCCAATGAATAACTCTATCAGAATTGATCAATCAGTTTGTGCACACACAGGGCATACACACTCCTACAGTAGGACATGCACAGGGTGTGTGTAGAGAATGCAGGGATTGCAGGGGGTCAGTCTGTTTGGTTGAGCTGCATGCAAGTGGAAAGGAGTCCACAGAGGGGAGAGCCGCCACAGAGGAGAATGAGACGGGCTCTATGTCCTACTCAATCAAACCAGACAATAAAGGAGCGAGGAGAAACTGCATGTGGTCAAACCATGGAACCTAAGAAGGATTTAAGTACATATGGGTTTCAAAAAACGGGAGACAGAGAAAATTCACAGTACACCATGTAAGTTTCTACTGTGGCTTAAACATCCTCTATTTTAACACTGAATTATTTGGTGACGTCAAACAATATGTAAAAATGTCAACACACAGCACTTTCATTAAGATTTTTGACGTGGATTTTCCCCTTCAATAAAAATGACACCAGAACAGAAAAATTTAAATAAAGGAATTTGTTAATATTGCATCATACATAGGAAATATAACATGATGTTATTTTTCAAATGCCGTTCATTTCTGAGATGATTCACATTTCAAAACAAGAGAACCTGCTACATCCTGTCTGCTGAGAGTGCCTCACCTACTCCACATACCATGTGTAGTAATTCACATTTTCTGTTTAATTAGGCTTTTAAAGCCTGCTTTCCCTCACGCTCTCAGGGGGGTTGAAAAACGACGAGTGTGCAGTATTGTGGTGAGCTGGTCACGCTCGTGGTTTTGAGATATTAGACTGATTTCCCCTGAAATCACCCAAGCAAGCTAAATTACACCGGGCGGAAAAAGAAACGATGCACTTTGGCATTTCAGGATTTGATTTTTTAAAAATCTATGAAATCAATGGAGATGCAGAGTGCGAGGTAATTATTAGGTTGTGTGGATCGAAGACAAATAATAATGAAGATCACGATGGGATTAGGGGGCTTTTGGGGGTCTGCTAATGAGCTGGATAACACCCTCTGTCATGCAATGCAGGATAATTATTCGGTTTCCTAAAGTCAAGCAGATGTGGAGCGGAGATGACAGTTTAGGCCAACAGAGGGTGCCACAGGAAACTACAGACGCGAGAAGATGTCCTGACGACCGAGGCAGATCCCCAAGACTCGTCCAGCACTTTATTGTCGAGTAGCACATGTTTATTATTCAAGTAATCGGGTAAAAGTAAAAATGCAGGGTCTACCTTAAGTGATGAAAGATAATTGACATTTGATGTTAAATGGCTTTGCAGTTCACAGTTGGATGACCAATAGCTGTCAAATGTCGTTGAAGCACAGGGCAGCAGGAGGTCAGGATAGTCGCTCTGTCTTTTTTACATTCCAGATGTCCTGCTCTCTCACTCAATCACTGCTCGTGGGTAGCTCTCCTTTCCAGCGGCCACTCTACATCTGCTTTGCATTTCACGGCGGGGGAGACAGCAACGCTAAGCTTTCCACTTCCCTAGTGATTCTGTCAGGGCAATCTCAGTACTCTTCAGTAGCGCATTTATAGCAGTACGTGTAAATATGTGTGTGTCTATATATTGCCTTCCTTGTCATTACCCTGTCTACCGCTCATCGTGAATGAGTAATGCTGATTTCTCCGTCGTGTGACCAGTAAGAATATTCTGCAGCCTGTGGTGTCTGTCCCTGCAGGGGCTTTCACAATGTGGGTCACAGCTGTAGGACATAAACAAGCTCCTTGAGGCTTAACCTGACCTTCCTCTTAGGTGACATTCCTCTTCCTACAAACCACCTCGTCAGAGATAACAAGCACTCACACTGACTGTCGGGGAAGAAAATGTCCCCTATGGGATGGCTGAGCTGTGCTGAGATATTCGTCTTGGCCTACAACGTATCACAAGACATTAGGTTGCATGCATGCAACATCATGCCTGTGGTCTGGTTAAAGCGCACCATCCAAATGGACGAAGGATGCTTCAACTCGTAGCATAGTGTAAAACTGACTCTCCACAAGTGTCTTGCTTCAGAAATGTGTCACATCTGTACGGCCTTCTAAGGTAACACACGACCAGTGACTCTGCTACTGTGTCATCCAAGAGAGAAATGGAGGAAATGTGGCTGCAAATGTAGTAACAGGCGTAACAATGGTTCCACAAGCCGAAAGATGACCCTGAGCCCCGATGATCTATATGAACAACGCTACGTTGCACAATGAGACTTGACTTGTATAGACTCGTGGTATCTCTCGTAAAGCTCTAGTCGTCATCCTTCGGTGCGTGAAAGCACAGTTGATTGGAGTTTAATCAGTGGCTTTCTGATTAAAGATCAAATTCTCATCACATCCATGCAAAAATGGAAAGAAAACACCCTCCATCACCGATAATTGAAATTCACTTAAGAAGTATCTCTTGATGTGTTCACAATGTGGAGTGTCTCCTCATTAATGCAGTGTAAAAAGGTGTTTGCACTCGTTTAGAGTGTGCTGTTTGCAACACAAAGCCCTGAGGAATGGATGGAGAAAAATGAGACTCTTGTGTGTTTTGTCAAATTAATATGCTGCTTACGTCTAACAAAGACCTGTGGGATAATCGGAGGACTTCACTAATTGTGTCATGTGGAACAATTCAGCCGCCGCAATCTACAGCCATGAATTTCACTTATCAAATGAGGGAGTGTCATTTTTAGCCACATTATCGGGTTTAAAGACAAGCTCTCGTCAGCATGCACACAACAGGTCTGTATCTACGTGTGAGGCGAAGACTTACTTTCGAGCTCTATTGCATTGTGTCGACACAAACAGGAAAAAAAGGAAACATGAAGTAGACAAATGAATTATCACAACATCAGATCAAACATATTCAGATGGCAGAAATCTGCACAGTCTGGCTGCTGTAACCCTCATCTTAACCTCAGCTCTCCTGACTCATTGCTCCCTGTGTGCAGCATTGGCATAATCTGGCTTTGCTTGCTATCTCCGTCTAATTCCTTGTTTCCATACTTGATGATCAGATATACAAAAAATTCATACAAATCCTATCCTGAGCTGCTCCTTACACATCCTTTACTCTGACTGATGCAAGTTTTCCTTACGCTGTCTTGCTGCCGGTGTTACAGCTGATGCAGTTTGACCAGGGGACACACGCGAGGTGATATCTGACTCAGAGTGAACACATGCCACACGACAGTTCAAGGACTCGAAACCTACTCCAGCCATCTACTTGAGGGATTTGGCCGCTGCCAGGCACGTTCCTTTCCTATATTCATCTCAGCCGGCACGCAGGGCCGACTTTTACAACAGAGGCTACAGGCATCACTTGGAACACTCCAAGATAAGATCTATAAACACATTCTCCTGTGAGCAAAACCCAGTCTGTAAAAGCTGGAGGTGTGAGGAAGTGAGTTTTTGTCCTTGTACACAGCTGTCTCCTGCCAAATGTAGTCCTCCATAGATTTTACATTTTCTCCAAGGGATTTCCATCCATTATTAGTCTGTCCTAGAGAACAGGGGGTGCACATGAGATGTTGCCATCGCCAATGCAAATCGCCCGAACGAACAAACAGCAAGGGCATAATGACTCGACAAAGCAACCGTGACAAAAGGCTATTAGGCGGTGACAATTCTGGATGCGGGTTGCAGCAGCAGCAGACAATTTCTGTATTTCTCTGCCTTGAGAAGGAAACTCTTAATGTCTTTAAAACATAAAAGATTCATGAGCAAATCAAAGCTACACACAGGAGACCACAAAGACCCATAAACATACTGTACATAAAACCACAGAAAGCAAACATACATACAAACAGTGGACATTTTACTTAAACTACATATTAGAAAAATAAAATCACAATGTTAATTTCTGCTTCAAGTTCTATTTGAACAAAGCTACTGAGTTGCCAGTTACTAAATGTAGCCACAGAGTAAATGTGTTTGTATGCACTGTAGGTTGAAGAAAAACAAGAGGGAGGTGAAGGTAAAATCAATAGTATTTTGGAGTTAGATAAGAGCCTAGGGGCCCGTGGGGACCCAGTAAAAGACTAGCTGACAGGTAAGGGCCCGACCAGCCAGTAGAAAAGTAGAAACCCCGATGTGTCAACCTTCAGGCCAGCCGCATATCCGATTCAGATCATAAATGTATGAAGACACACGAGTCAGTCTGACAGTGAGTGAGACAGAAAGAGAGAGACAATAACTCCAAATGAACTGTCGTGGCAAGTTTTCCAATTCTCATTAAGAGCAACTGCCACTTTAAACATAAAATATTATATGAAACCATTCCTCACTGTGTTAGTAACATCAGATTGCAGATCGTAAGACACATCACTTAAATGGCGCCTCTGTGAAACAGTCCGCTCGTAAAAATTAATCCACGGGCAGCACCTGCTGCTCTTTGAGAGCAGAGTCAATTATTTTAGTGACTTCACAGCTAAAATCAGGTGAAACAGGGTTATAATATCTTGGATCAGAGATCAAATATTTTTGCTACAGGTGTCAAACAATTCAGATTTCAGGTTTACATCACATCTGGGAAGAAGGTGAACGAGCTGTAGGAGCAAAAGCGTCAAATCAACGGGGTCAGTGAGGTCACAGTTTGAGCGTGCGTGGTACCTACTGGTGAATGGCTTGGAGAAATTTCCTCTGGTGCTTCCTGACTCTGGCATGGTCCATCTTCCTCACCAGTTTGGTGTTCTTGTAGATGAGCCACGTCTCCCTGAGAACATTCGCAGCTGTGTTTTTCACCTGAAGAGCAAACGAGGGCGGGGAGGTGAAACGTTACAACAAACGACTGTACTTTCATTTAGAACAAGGTGGACATTTTGAACATTCTCAGAAAAATGTAAGAATACATTAGCAGCCTCATCATTGGCATATGCGGAAACAGATGATGAAAATAGATAAAACATGTGGTACCACAGAAAATACATGTATATGTGTGTGTGCGTGTGCACATGGCAACCTTGGTTAACCTTGTTTATCATTTCTTCTGTAATACTGCTGTGTTTTCTACCACTTGAATTGTGTTTAATTGCGAATTGAGGGAAACCATTGGAGACAGGTGAGAAATCTATATTTTGTTGTGACAAAGGCAAAACTTTCACTCACTCTTTTTGTTAGCTGGGTGTCCATCATAAAATTATGGACATGTTTTTCAGCTTTGGTTAATTCCAGTTTCTTGGCCACCACAGCCACCACCAAGGCCGTGCAGCCAGCACCCTGTCAAATAACAAGCAGGCACAGGCACAAATGGCTTGTCACCTGCTTTTAAACTATTCTTTGTCAAAAGAAATATTAGTTATTTTCACAAATAATAAGGCTTCCACTCTTGGTTTCAGCAATCAATACATTCCCAAATACATTCACCGATTCTGACAAAGAAAAATGTCGCAGTCAGTCTGCGTTTCTCACCATAATGCCAGTCAGCAGACAGACTCCTTTCCCACAGTATGTGTTTGGGACCATGTCCCCATATCCGATGGTAAGAAATGTGATTGAGATCAACCACATGGCTCCGAGAAAGTTGCTGGTTACGTCCTGGCTGTCATGATATCTGTAATAAATCATAATTTTAAAAGCTTTATAGATCATCATTTATCTGCAGCCTTTAAATGAAACATTTTGGATTTTATACTACAAGGTGACCTTCATTTATTGTATATTATGTAAATCTTTCAATGGGCTAAGGTGCGTATAAATTATGTATTTGTATGACTTATCTATGTTTCATGCTGAGCGGCATTGCGTGAGAAAGGCAGATCTCCGTACCTCTCACATGCTCTCACGGTCCACGCAGCGATGATCCACAACGAGATGGTGAACACCAGCAGCACAGTGCCCGGGCAGATGGTCATGAGGGTCTTCATCACAAAGCGTGTGTTAAAGTTGATTTTGTTGAGCGCACCAATGCTGCGGGACGAAGCATCCGTGAAGAGCTTGCTGTGCAGCAGCATCACGCGAGCGATGAGGTACAGCCGCAGGAACATGGGGATGGACAGGATGATGTCCACGTCCGCATCCGCCTCAGACGGTGCATAGGAATAGGCCAGGCGTGCTGTCCAGGTGAAGGTGTAGTTCCCTGGGATGGGGTGGATGGCACACACAAGGATCTCCAGGCAGATGAAGAAGATGCGCTCATATGTCATGGCTATCCTCCAGTCATCAGCAGCGTTATCCACCATAAATAACTAAAGGAAAAGAGACAGTACATTTTTGAAAACATTCCAAATGTCGTGCTCACACTTAGATACACACATGCATATTTAGCTTACAAGTAATAGGTTTAAAAGTGCCATAACAGTGTTCTTTTTTGCAATTGTATTTCTTCAAATTTACAAGGACAAAGAGCGACAACAGAAATGATATCAAACAGAATGAAAGAAGGACATAAAAAAAAGAAAAGAAACATGGGGGGAAAAAAATATGATTCAAAGAAAACACGACGACAGAAAGTCCCAAGGTGGACTGTCTCTAAAAAGATTACAGAATGTTGGCGAGTCTTCAGAACACTACGAAAATCTTGTCTAGTTTATGTGGGGCAGAGTGTCTCTGCTGAGCGCCATCCAAAAACTACAGTCCAAAACTTACACCACAAAATGTGCCAGACCCTCAGCACAGCTCCATTTACCACATAGTTGGGATACTGGTGGGAGGACACGATTCAATTATGCCTTGGAAAAATGAGAAGTATTTATAACCTTATACTGAATCAATCTGTAGCATTTAATGACAATGATATTTTGTCTATTGGAACCCATAACGGAATTACTGCATGTTTTTGCACACAACATAGACTGAACATTACTGTGCGCGAACAAAAGAGAGAGGAGCCATTCGTTTATTCCTGCCGTTAACTGATTTTCTCTCTTTATGCCTCTCTGCTTTGTGACTCCCTGAATAAATTAAAAAAATACATTCGTTTTTGGATGCGTTACAACAACAGCAAGTGGGAAGCATTTTCAACTCCCCAACATTATACTGATGAGAACATCTGCCAGCACCACACATTATCGTGGGGCCTTATTGCTTGGCCATTTCACAGGGGACTTTAGAGGGAACGGCTCTCACTCTCTATCATCATTCTTCTTCACCTTGCCCTCTGTCACGCGGCTTCATCACATGGCCATTTCCGCTGCCCCTCCCCACTCTTCGTCGCTTTAGGCCAACCCAGCGCTATCGACGGTGGGAGGACTCACTGCTCACCTTGTGTATTCACCCTGAACTAATGACCCAGCCCATAACCGGTGCCGCCGCCATTCACAGTAATCCCCGATCATGCTCACACTCAATCTGAGCAGCCTAATCTCAGCCAGCCTCATATCCGTCGGTGTGCATTGCCGATTGAATATAATCGAGCCGTATTATCTTCCACTACAGTTGTTGAATTATTCCTCTCTCTGACATTCCTGCAGATATTTCTCCATTGTGGCTTCTGCTCCATCCACTGAATCAACTCAAGGTCCTCTACCTGGTTACAGACCGTCACAACAACGTAGACAGTGCATATCTTGCTGTCAGCGTTTATCAAGTAGGGTTTCCTGGTCAGCTAAAGTAGCTTTTAACCCCTTAAACACTGGTAAATGAATTGGTATTTGAGTACACTTAAAGACAAACCGTTTTGTGTTACATGAAGGACTTAGATTAAGGAATACATTTAAAGGCCCTTTTCCCATTAGTAACGCATGAATAATTCAGTATATTTTGGAGAAAAGCTATAAAAAAATCTTGTAACTTCAGGATTTATGATTTTTAAAAAATCCTAAAATCTAGTACAGTAACTCTTGCTTTTTTTACACAATAGCATTTTCAATTTCTCTTAATTTAATTTCCACAAAAGTCTCCTTATTCTAGATTATTTTATATATATTTTCCCAGAATGCAACCCAATACTTTTGGTATCATTAGAATCTTTGGCCACTTCACTATAGAATTTAAAACAAAACCCAGAATTTATGAAGATTGACCCTTCAACTATGCAAATATATTAAAGGAAAAAGCTAGCATCCCATATTGTAGTCAGAAATCACTCCATAATTTGTGACGTTTGGATTTTGTTTGTCCATCCCATGATACACAAGAAATATTAAATCTGTCTCAAACTACTACTTTGAGGAAAATATACTCACATAATGTAGTGGAGGGACAAATCACCATTTGGCATATTGCCTGGAAACCTCCATTTACTTTAATTTGTCTTTATAGAAGTTTTTTTTTTTTTTTAAACTGTCCAAAATCATGGAATGCTAAGACATCAGTGACCTAAATTGTAAATTTAGCAGCTACACAGTTCATAAAATAGCTGAGAAACTGATGAAAGGCTTTCTTCAACATGATCAACTCAAGGACAAAGACATGAGCCAACAACAACAAAAAATAAATGGTAGATTTGGCAAACAAACGTTCACTCTGCACTATTTCCTGTAACCTGGGTGAGCCATGAGTCATAAACACAACTTTGATCTGATATCTTTGGAAACATTGGGCATTTCACTATAATTTAAAATAAAACTTTATATAGTGGACATATTGGAGTTTAAGAATATCAGTGGAAATAGCAAAGGTTAGCTAGCTAGCTAATGTTATTGTCACTACCTGATCTACACCCGGAAACCTGATTTGGACATGGCACATACACAAAATCACGTTTACAATACATAATAAATCTTAACCTATGAAATAAATGAATAAAACGAAACAAATCCTGTCTTTCAACATTGCTTTTTACAGTGATATTTATAGGGTTTACAATTAATATATGTTGTTTTTGAAGTAGAAATGGAAGTAACAATAATGGGTTATTGCTGCACATATTGATGACAATTCTATCTAAAAGTTAAACATAAAAAGTATATAATCATTGGTTATTAAACTAATCAGGTAGCGCTAGTTATTGCTAGCAAGAGTTATTGCTAGCAAGAGTTGGCGCTAAAGCTAACTGAAATGAATATTATGTCAAAGGTAGAGGATTGTGGAGACAGATTAGGGTCATTAAAGTCTGTCCCCAGCTGTGATTGTCATTGGTTCACGCTCTGCCGCTCCAGGTTCATTAACGGTTCTTTAAGTCCCTTGCTCACAGCACGGTAGGCTGAATCGTCCAAATCTAATGATTTGTAGGGTCGGGCCGTTTGAAACAAACAAAAATCCAAATTAAAACCATTCCACGAACTACAGTTTAACATCTTTTGCAAACATACTGGCACAAAGTACCACTTTAACAGAACCTAGAGCACGGTTTGTTTCTAAGCCAAACAAACAACAAGAGCCACAGCAAAAACACACACACACACAATAAATTTTTTTAAGAATGAGCCACATCGCTGAGGAGAACTAAACATTACGCCCAAATAAAAAGAAAGCATCAGTTTTGCTGTTGTTCCTATCAGCTGAGCAACACCGAGCTCCTTCAAGAAAGCGACATCTGTCAGAGAAGTGTGTAACTCTAACCACAGCTCTCCTTGTTGGGCGGTGTAATGTAGACACGGAAACACAAGCTGGGGCTCCTTTCTGCCACGCTCTCTTACTTACAGGATTGGCCTATGACAAGAGTTAAAATAGAGCACCTATTGTAAGCACTCAATTCAAGCTTTTTATTTTGCGTTTGAAACTACAAGCCCAATGTGGCGAAAGCATTTACGAAGTTTGTTACTTCAAAACAGTGTAATTAAACATTTAAACTCAGGTTACACAAGGAAAGCCTACTTGGTTAGTATAAGCAATTATGGTAATGGATAACCTGAAACACAACACCCAAGGGCTCTTTAGCTGTGAGCATCAAGTATTCCATGCCAGCAGCAGAACTTGGAGTTATGACAGAGAGCAGGAATGGAAAAACCTTCGACTGTCACCACCGTGTCCCAAATCCATATCATAGTATAAAGTAGAACATGCGCTCATCCCAACTGTTACTATGCAGTAAATGGAAGATGGAATGGAAGATTCATTTTTGAGAAAATAAATATATTTTTTGGATTGGTTTCCAATTCTCAAGAATTATATTTGCTTTTTGCATTGCATTGTGGGACAATTTAGGTTGGAATCTGCCTTCCTTTTTCTGAGTGATCACACAAAGTAGCTGGTTAGAACTCTTGTAGTATATGGATTTAATTTATTAGTTATTTCTTACTTATTTCTTATCCTATTCTGAGCTGCAGGTGAAAATCAGAGGACAAATAAAAATCTGATTATGAACAGTAAAGACTAGTTTACCTATTTATTGTTTGTTTTTTACTTGACTGTAATAAGCATAAATAATTCTAATATGATTAACAACTGATTTGCATTTTCTCATTACTGTCGCTTCACTTTGTTTTGAAAACGCTGTTCACTGTTCGATGATCTTCATTCATCAACGAACTTCTGGAGTTAAGGACAAAATAAAAAGCTTTTTTTCTTTTTAAGACAGATATTCTTCTTTCAGTGGACATTGGTAAAACTGGACACCATTTTTCTGTTCTCACTGAGCTACCGACTCTCACCTCAAGATCCCAGAGGACAGAGTCTGACAAATGACTCGATGAGCCAGTATGCTTGATTCTTCTGTCGTCTTTACAATCGACAAGAGATGTCTGACAATAAATTGCTGTCAGTTTAAAAGAAAAAACCCCGAAACAGCTGATTACAGCTGGCAGAAGCAGTGCTAGGTAGATGGTGATTTAGTGACTTAAAACAAAAGTTTTCTGATGGACAACCCTCATAGTGGATATGTCCTGATGTCCATGTGGTCTGTATTGTACTGTCACCTGTGATGTTAGCTGGGTTGGTTACTGGTCTCACTATACTCAATATAACTAATGGAGTCCAACTCAATATTTAATCTGTGTAATGTGGAGATGGGAACATATATCTTGTCACAGAGAATGAAATCGCCTTTTCTAATTAGTGAATTAGGTTGAGAGGTTCAGCCCAATTAGACATTAATGCGATGCTTTATTTATGATATCAAAGTGAGCTGCTAAGAGGCCACTTTGCTGAGTAAATCTGAAGCAGTGGCTCATTCCAGTTGTTTTTTGTATTTCAGATGAATGTTGAAATTTGCATATACTTTTGCAGGAAAAGTGACATCAACCCAAACCAAAATTACAAAATAAAGAGATAAAGACAAAATAAATCATTGCTATTTTGTGAGCCATGTCGTAAAGTCACTTGGATGTTGAAAATCACACGCAGGGCACAAATAGTGCAGTAAACCTGTTCGATTAAAGACGATTGGGCTTATCAGCCCGTTGAGACGCTGAGTGTCCCTGTCCTTGAAAACCAGTATGTTCAGTGAAAACATTGAGGTCAGCAGCCAGTGGTGGTTATCCGACTCCAGTCTGGCGTCTCAGGTGGAGTACAGATTTCACTGTGAGAAATGCATAACGTCTCCTGCAGCTACACCAGATCCCTGACACATACACACCACCCCTGGCCAGTTTGGCAACTAGAGCTTTGGGAGTTTGGCTTTGGCACAATTGACTTAAGCAGTTTGGGCACCGTCTGATGCTGTTTTATATTTTTTCTCCAGATTGTAAAAACTATGATACTTTGAGACTGTGAAACATCAGTGCTGACATTTATATATGAAAAGACAGAAAAGCCCCCAAAGCACTTTGTAGTCATTTTTAGAAAACTCAGCAAAACTGTCATCATAAGGCACGGCGACACAGCTATGGCCTTAACACAAATGCCCCTCGGCTAGAGTCGTTCTAATGTAAGAAGAGGAAACTTTCAACATGTCAGTTTCTGTCTACTTGGAAATGTGGTGAACTCATCATCATTTTTAGCAGAAAGGGCAGTAAGATGAAGCTAGATAGACTTAACAGCAAAGGATAAAAGCTCACCTTTCATTTTACCACCCTGAATAACATCAAAACGCACACAGCAGGCTCAAGCTATGAGATTTCTGCTCCTGTAACTGTAACAGCTGGCACAAATCTGAAGATAATTATGAGAACATGAACAATCCATCTGCACTTGGACACCCATCACTGCTATTTTATCACAACAGATGTTTCCTCAGGGAATTTTCAGGAAAGTCAGCATGTATCCAACACCTGTCTGTAACCTACCTGAAACACTGAGTCAATGTGTGGAGAAAAACTCTGCCATAATTCCCTAAGAAATGAGAGGGCACAGACTTTGTTGTTAAGTTTGACACGTAAATCACTTTTATGGGGTTAGAAGTGTTTGGGAAATATTTCATCATCCCGCCTTATGCATCCACACTTGACAGCCGTCTCTGGGTGCACATGGTTGTGCATGCATAATAGAGTTCACTGCAGATGCAAAATTGCCCTCATCGAAAAGTGAATTTCAGAAGAAGTCCGCAAATAGCACGTTGCCATAGCTCCTCAGCAAACTAGGAATAGGGGTCATAATCCTGGGCCCAATAACATCAAGTAAATATAGCCAGGGAGGCGAGAATCCTGAATAAGTCAATGATGCCCTCCTATGAAACATTACAGGCCAGTAAACCAGACTGATAATTTAAAGAAGTCATAACAATCTATCACATAAATAAATTTTGTGTCCTAGATCAACCTAAAGTCTGCAGTGACTTTTAAATTTCTGGAGTTAAATGAGGTCAAATTCTAAAGGTGTGACTCTGAGAGCGGATTTAATGTGGTCTATCTTTAAAAGGTCACTTAAATTTCAAACTTGGCTTCGATCGCGTCAAGTCAAATCACATTTTTATCACCTCTTTTATAATTCTGCAGCAGCAATCGACGTGTATGCAGATAAAATGAGACGGGAATAGAGAAATCCCAGAGCTTCTGTTTGCGTGTGAATGTGATATGAATGATTAGATTGATAGATTTAGTCTCTCCATCTCTCTCCACGCGTGTGTGTGCATGCACATGTCTGTCTGCAGGAACCCGGTAATGACAGAAAAGCAAGAGAATGAACAAAAAGCCCCTTAGGCCGGGAGGGAAATAGCAGCTGGTATTCTGCAAGTTAAAGTAGAGAAAGTACCAACTGTATTTAAATAGTGAGAGAAAGTCGATGCTCCAGCAAGTTTGTTCCAAAAGCTGGCAATGCCAATTAATAAATTTTAAAAAAGCACTCTGTAATTATCGAACATATCTTTAATGAAAACAGCAGAGAATGAGACGGAGTGGTGAGGTGATGATGCCCTCTGATTCATGCAAGCATTCAGGCTTCTGCGTTTAAATAAATTGTTCATTCATCACGGCGGAGATGGGACATGTTGATAAAAGTGCATTGCAGCGATCAATTCTAGAGCAAACAATTTCCTTAATAAACTTTTCTGGGTCACTAAAGGAGGACGTGTCTTCCTCCTGACAACAGCGTTGTCTAGGTTGAGAGATGCTTGGGGTATTGATGTGAGTGTCAGAGGAGCAGTCTGGATGAAAGAGTCCTGAACAGACTTCCTGTGGGGTAAATATGCTGCTGCAGCTGATTAAGTGAGTGAAAAGCTCGTTATACTGCCTCAAATGAGCTTTTCAGCCCGCCTGTAATGAAGGAAAAATATGCTGTTTCACCAACATTTTTGCTGTATGACAAACTAAAAGGGCACTCATTATAGAGGGCATACCTCGGTCAAGGCCGAACATTTACATATTGATGACTTTTACTTCAAAACGGATGTGAATCTGTGCCAAAATTTGTGATACTTGTGTGTCAGTGCCTAAACTGCTTTTAACCTTACGTATGCACTGCTTATTGTTGAAGTGCCTGACTGGGACGTAGCTATGGAACTGGCTGACAATCAAGAGGAAATCTTATGTGATGAGCTCAAACCTACTCAGTCATATTAAGATAG
This sequence comes from Brotula barbata, assembly GCA_900303265.1. Classification (NCBI taxonomy): domain Eukaryota; kingdom Metazoa; phylum Chordata; class Actinopteri; order Ophidiiformes; family Ophidiidae; genus Brotula; species Brotula barbata. The sequence continues at coordinate 99,254 of OMNV01012430.1, forward strand.
TGACTAAATCCATGCAATATTTAGTATCAGTGAAAGTTTGTATAAGCCAGATGTGCATAAGCAGCATTTATGAATTGAATAATTTACATATGATTAAAGGATTTGTAGGCGGGGAGGAGGAACATGTGAATACGATCATCTTGTGCAAACATACAGAGTGCATTCTGATACACAAACAGCCTCTGCAAGTCTTCTGCAGGGGAAATGGAAATGCGTTGCTTATGCATTGATATATGGTAATGAGCATTTTGTGTCATCCCACATAAAGAGATGCTTGACAGTCAGACATCTGAAGGGGGCGACACATTTTACCATTGAACTAAATGACTGATACACCCCTGGGTCTTGTAAACACCAAAAATAACAACAAAGCTGATGAATACTGCTAATCCAATTTACAAGGCCAAAGATAAGGAGCCAATGCTTTACACAAACTGTATACTTTTAATTGAAACGACAACAAAATAGCCTATTCTACATCAAATCAAATCTTTTTCACCGTGTACGGTAAAGAAAAAAGGGTAAACGAATACGGACAGATGCAAACAGCTGGCTCAGCTCTTTCCCTGTCGTTAGAGACATTAGAAAAATCACAATTTTGTCAAAAAGTACGAAGATGCATTAGTATGATTAAACTTGGCCTCATTCAAGATTCAAGAAAATGCGTGTTCTGTGTTTCCTTTCAAGTGAATTTTGCTTTTAAGTTGATTTAATTAAAATACGCAAAAGCTTCCTGATAGCATACAGTAAGTCCGGTGGTGCCCCTCATTCAACGGCTCCACAACAGAAACACACAAGTGTTGGCTGGCAGGAGGAAAACTGTGGGTAACACAGCTTTGACGCAAGGTCAGAAAATTCTCCATGTGGGGAAACATCAGGGAGGCTGACAAAACGCCACTCACTCACTGAGCAGATTGTAAGGGCTGACGTAGAAAGACTTATAATTTGATCAGAATGCATCATTGGACTGAAGCACAAATAATGAATTAAAGGCATTTTGAATTGCAACAGTGTTCTCAAGCAATTATGACAAAAGATGAAACAAGATGAGCTGTTTTTAAAAAAATGAACTTTTACAGATAAATAATTAAGTCACCAAAGAAACATCATGATCCAACGTGTTCAAAAGTGATGGAAAATCTCAGCAAAAGTTTATTTTGCTTGTTCTGATCCCAATTGTCCACTGTGTGTGTACTATAGAATTCTTAATCAGTGTGGTAAAACATTTCCAGGCATGGCAAAGCAATAACCATCAAACATCAAGACATTCAAGAGAAAATGACAAAAAATAAGAGGGATTACCTGTATCTCTCTCGCATGGTATATGATAATCAGCCCCAGGAGAATGATTGTAGAAAGGCTTATCAGGCATTTTAGAGCTAATGAATACAGGGACTCCTGGAAGAGAGCAACAACACTAAAGCCAAACAACACACACAGTAACATCACCACATCATCCACATTCCGCCATGGTAAAGCAGCTGTTAGGTGTGTGAACATTCATACACGTGTGCATTATCATATATAATGTCATCTCCATCCTCTACGACGGGGTTCCCCCCTTTGACAGCTGGACCACGGAGGGCTTTTTTGGGGCCTGCATGTGACAGGGACCCGAGTGTACCCCACACGGGACACTTTATAGTGAGCCCACACTCCCGCTAAACTGGCTGTATTCTGGAGTTGACACAAAAAAACCCCACTACAAGCTTGCACACTGAGTCGTGCGCCACTATGAATGGTGCATGTGCATGGGACGGGGGATGTGAGTTATACGCACCTTTCCATAGGCTCCCCACGAGAGTTCAGTCTCTATAACCATAACAACGATCCCAAACATCCCAAAGATTAACGCATAGTCGCTGAGCCGTTTCCTCTTCTCGAACAAGGCCCTCCTGTGGCCGAGCTTTTCCCCAATGTTCTGGTTCTTCTTTTTCCCCGATTTGCCGCCACTGCTGCTGTGGCTGCAGCCGCCCCCTCCGTCCCCCGATGCGTAAGGCATCAGGGTGGTGGAATTATTCTCCGGTTTGGATACTAAGTTGTCCGACGCATCTGCGGCGGAGATGGGCTGCAAAGGCTGCGACTCGGAATCGAACTCGTGTATGTTTCTGCGGGACGAGCTCAAGTTGCTCAGCGGCCGCATTACGCCGCCGTTGTATCTGCAGCTGCTCATGGCTATTTCATTGTAGGAGTTACTGTCTTTGTGGCTGCTGCCCAGGCTGCCCCGCTGCTTCCGCTGCTGCTGCTGCTGCTGCTGCTGCTGCTGAGGAGGAGGAGGAGGAGGAGGAGGAGGAGGAGGATGATGATGTCTGGATGAACTACCATGACTGGATGGCGTGAACTCGTAGACGCTGTACTGACAGCCTTGCCTCGAAGACGTCTCGGAAGGTGTCCTCAAAGTTCCCACAGTGGTCGGGGACGTCCCTCGGAAGCTTTTCCTCGCCTCGCAGGTGCAGTAGTTGCAGGTGCAGCATTGGTCGTGCTGCTTGCCGAGTCGATCCTGCCGCCCGCAGTAGTGCTGGTACTTACAGTGCTGGAACTGCTGCTGCTCTGGGAAGAAATCGTTCTGCAGCTGCAGTGGGGTTTCCATGTCAGTGCTGCCGTTTAAAGCAGCGGTCAGGTACCACACGGCACCCGGCGAAGGGCGTTATGGGACATGGCAGGACGGAGCCGCGGCATGAGGCGACCCATTTCGGCTCCGGTAGAAAGTCAGAGGAGCCTCCGATTGGGCAGCGGGGACCAAAACAACTGGTTTGACGTCATGAAAAGGTTGCAACCGTAGAATGTGAAACCCAAACTCACCTCAAGACCACAAGGAAGACATTTGGGGCAGCTACATGCACTTTGACATGTTTGTCTGTAATTAAAACAGATTTTATTTGTTTACTTAAAGCACTGCTCAACTTTTTTTGTTTAAAAAAATACAAAATTTTACCCACATTTTCTGTTTGCATTTTTTTGTTGTTCTAAAAGCCAATTCATTCATTTTTTTGTTTTTTGTTTTTGCATAGCGTCTAGATGTAATATTTTTCATAAATTGTGTCTGGCCTGACATAGGAAAACGACTCAGGCTGCCCCCTGTCACATGGTTGGTTCAACCCCCCAACACTATGATTTACCCTTAAATATTACACAACCTGACGCCATCAGCTGTCTAAAATACCGTTCAAGACACATTTTTATCTTGTTATGTTGATTTTGTAATTGATTTTATCTACTTATCTCTAGAGGCCATCGTTTGATACAGTCGTGATGTTGTTTTCACATCTGTCGATATCGTTTATCGATATTGTTTTCAACTTTGCCCGATCAAACCGACGTAATGCTTTACAGTGTAAAACACAACATGGCTATCTTGTAGTTTTTAGCTCTTTTGAAATCCTTTATGACAGGAGAAAGCGTCTGTGCTACAACTAGAACCTCTCAGCCTATATAAAACATGAAGAGAGGGATTTTAATCTCAGCAAACCTGGACTCTGTTGGCAGCAGGTACCTGGGAAAGAGGCGTTGTAAAGGGACAACTGTAAATTGTAGACTGTTTTCTCTACCCTGAGAACTACAGTGCATTACACTGAGTGTTGTGAATCCAAGAACTGGTGTTAGATGACAGTAACATAAACAATATCAGACAAGCACAAAGCTGGAGGCTGCCAGAAATTACACAGTGCTGCCTTAACAACGAGCTTTCTATAGTCCAAACATGTCATAATAAATAAATAAACAAGCCCAAAGTCTATTGTAATGCTGTTCTCCATTTCTTGCTATTTTAGTACACAGACAATTGGACAACAAATGTAATATAACCAAGTGTAACATCCAGTGCTGGTTTCAGCCCTGATCACTTGACAAACGCATTAAATGCTGTTTTATCGCGCTTGAGATACTCTTAAATTATAAATGTGTGTGTTTGGCTGAAATTCATATGTTTAATCAAGCCATTCTGCGTGGTGAGATATTGCCAATCTCACGAGGGTAATACAGGTTTTACACAAAACACCCACTAACCAGACCCATCCATAAATTTCTGATTGATTCCTCTCCCCACCTCCCCTCCCCCACTCTTTATTGACTCCATGGGAAACACGCGTGGCTTATTGTCATTTGTGATTTACAAAATGCTGATTTCATTCAGCCTAATCCGCCACCTCTCACCGGCCACCGCCGACGTCACCATGCGGGTCCGCACCGCACCTCGACGGTCAGAGCTGCTGTCTGCAGCCGCAGATTGATGCGACCGCTGGCAGCGCTGATATTAATGGAGGTGAAGAGTTATATCACCCCGAGGAAATACAGGCAAGTGCTCAGGATTGAGCATCTGTGGGGGCATAAAGCAAAGGCTGAAACCCAATCATCCACACGTCCTGGAGCGGCAGCAGCAAAAAGAATCTAGCCGCGGAGCCGTTAGACGATATTGGAGTTGTGTTTTTGTGTTTGTAGTGGGTTTTTAATCAGCCAACAAAAAAAAAAAAAGAAGAAAAAAAAGGGGCTTTTGTTTGCGTCATTAGCAACGCAGTCTTACATTTTCATCTAATTGTTGTTGGGTTTTTTTAAACGCCAGCAAAGTTAAGAGAGAGCTCCGGTTATTAAAAAAAAGGAGTGTGAAATATATAAGTCTTCTATTATTAGACCGCAGATATACGATCTGGAGTTCAGTGTTGGATTGGAGAGGATGGAACGGTGCGGTCGGAGCTATCCACGGTGCTGAAAGTTACTCCGTCCATCCATCCGTCCATCCATTCATCCCTCCATTAACTCATTCATCTATTGTTTCTTTCATTCATTCATTCATTCACGGGCTCCCATTTAATGAAACAATTCTTCTGCACAGGATCGCAATGCGCACTCTCCTCTTATAGGCTGGATATAAACATCACGTGGCACTTCCGACCTTCTGGATGCGGAAGTTTTCCTCGGCGTGTGTGCCTGTGTGTGTGTAGAACCGTCGATGGACAGCAGCCAGGTCTGAGCGTTATCTTTGCATGCCAAGCTTCCAGAGAGTCTAACCCGGGGAGATAGATCACACAGCTTTTCTCCAGCTCGCTGTTATCTTCACACTCATATTGATCGCTGCTTGTTACCCATTTTGCTGTCACACAACGGAGCTCCTCGACTCCGCTGGTTACAATTAGTATGAAAATCTCTACATTATTGCAGGATAGCCGAATATCACGTGGAATGTCTTAAAATGCACTTTTAAATCAGCTTGCCACGAGAAAATGAATATATAAATAAATCCACACATCTATCTTATCTATCTATCTATCTATCTATCTATCTATCTATCTATCTATCTATCTATCTATCTATACAAATGTACTGAAAGCCTTTTTGGAACAATTTATTATATATAAACATACATATATAGAATAAATTGATCCAAAAAGGCTTTCAGTCCTAAACAATTTCTCATCCTCACAGACACGCTATAAAGTTTTATCTGGCATTTTGGTGGAAAATGATTTTGGCACCTTAGGCACATAAACTTAGTCAGGGAAGGATGCTTTATGTTCCGCTGGAGTTTATTTTTTGTATATTCTTTTAAAAAATTTCCGAGTTTAATATCTTAAAGCTCACCTACAGTCATTGTTAGATTAAATGAAATCTGACTGCCGAGACACTGATCGTAGCCTTTAGCTTGCTTTGTGTGGTATAATCTCAGAGGAAGTAGAAATATAAAATATATCTTTCCATTCATTCTCTTGCTCTCATCTGTCGTAACCTGCTGTGTGGGATACTGTGGTGTGTTCACTGTGGGATCTATCGGTTATGAAGCTATGAAACTGACATTGTTTCAGTCTGTGTGTATCTGCGCTGGTTCTAAACTTTGCCTCGTATACATTTCTATATTTTCTGGTGTCACTGCTTATTGCTCCCTCTAGTGTTGGCAATAAATGAAGGGACTTCCATCCTCATGCCTCTTTGTTGCTTCAGTCAGCAGCCTTTTACTTGTCAGCCCCATGTGTTTACTTACAGTACTGTGATTATTGTGACAGGTGAGTATAGCAAAGTGGCCAGCTTGCATCTCCTCTGCAGCAGCGGTCCATTAAGACCAAGCTGACCTCCAGTATGAGCAGCCGTCCAGAGCTGTTGTTGAAGTGTTTTCATTCATCTTTAGTTCTTTAGTTTGTGCTAAAAAAACACAATTCATAGACTGTTTCTATACTTTGATATTATTCCTACAATTTCTGTTTTCTGCTATGTATTGCACTGAGACGTGCACGTTTCAGTCTATTCATTGCAAGCATGATTGAATTATTAACTTTGAAATACATATGTGTGTGGCCCTTAATCATTTACAGTGTGATAGTATGGATTACGTGATCAGTAAGCAGTACGCCGGGCACTGTTGCACTTCCACCTTTGCTGTGAGCTGAATGGCAAAGCTGTGAAAGTGATCACCGTCTTCGTCCAAATGTCACCAAAACAATTGTTGTTGTACTACAGTTTTTTTCTCTCCATATTTGATTTGATTAAAATTCCAATGATGCAACGTTTGCTCTTTCGGTACGACTGTGTGTGTGGTTTTGTTTAATTTACGGATTCATTTTTTAAAACCTTGGATGATTCTGAAATATTAATGATTAGTGAAACCCTATATCGGCGGCTCCCAATCCCTTTTCCTTGTGCATCACGACACTATTTTCCACCCTCCGCTGCTCTGCCCATACCTGATTAGTTCAACCGGGTGTGGGTCTGACGGGGCATGCAAACACCACCATCTCCATTGCCCTAAATGATCTAATATTTGAGACAATATAGTTTTACAGTGATGTGGAGTTTCTTAATAGTTGCTATTGGATAGCCACAACTTTGCACGATAGCTTAGAAACTGTCCCGATAAAGCTTTCAGTGCTAACAATTTCTCTGTTCTCTCTGTCTCTATCTCTCTCTGATGTAAGTGTGTGTAAACAAAACATTTATGTGATGTATGATAAAGCCAATAAACGTCTACAACTGTATAACTTTGCTGCTTTCATTTATCCATTTAATACTGTGTAACAGCCATTATACATATTGGGATTAATGGGTTGAATTTGCTTAACTCTGTTGTCTCAGATGTATCATTGACCGCATTTATGTGCAGTGTTTAACAAAATTCTATTTTAGTGGCATGACATGGCGGCGTGTAGCTATCTCTGATGTTCTGTAAGTCCTTTGTCAATTTCTAAAAAACTTTGTGTTAGTGGTAGAGGTGCAGCACATATGTACTGTATCGTATCAAGGTGCTAAGCAAAGCTAACATACTGCCAAATGCTGTACGTTTGCATTTTTTTAAAGTCAACTCTAATGAAATTTGAATGGCTACACAGTTGTTGGAAAGTTTGAAGGTCCCATGAGCAAAAATTCACACCATGTACTTACACGATCAATTATTAAAGCTCAGGAAAAGCACCCTGAGATGTGTGTGTGTGCGTATGGTGCACAACTACAGTAATGGAAGAAAGTAAAGTTAAACACACCTGCCCGACTCACACGTTACAAAGAAAAGGACATGATATAAGCCCTAAGGGTTACGGTTTAATTTCAATGGGAATTAACCGACATAACACATTTTTTCAAGAAGATTATTTACTTATGAATCATATGGGGGGAAAGAAAATATATTGACACCTCCCAGACTTCAACATACATACATATCTATCTGTTTGTTCCCTGGTGCAATCCTGTTATCATCAGTAACGCCATGAAGCTAATTCATGTGCATCACAAAACATTTTCACATAAAACTACAGCTTAGAAGGTTAGACATAATACACACGAAGGACGGGTCAATAAAACAGAGAGAGGAGATAAATCAGCCCAGTCATGCAGACAGACTGGGTTAAAACTCAAACCAGAGATGAGTTTTCATTCAGTTTTCAGATCCAGAAATGCTGTAGTATGTTTGACTGCACATGGAATAATTTGTGCAGGCAACAAGAAAAATACAAGAAACAAAGAAAACTGAAGACCAGGACCGACTCCGCCTGTCACTGAACTGTCCAATATGAAACGTTACTGATTGCTTTGACCTGTGAGTGTTCTGGGCACTCACTGTTACACAACAGAGTGCAGTAGTAAAGCATTACTTCCTTGTATTTCATTCATTCTAATGCAGGGTGATCATGTATGATTGAAGGGAATAAAAAGTTCTCTGACATTGTTCGTATGCAGGGTTGAGATCAATCCTTCCTCCAAGTTTCACTGAAATCTGGCCCCGCCCCGCCCGCCTGCCCGCCTGCCCTCGCTGTGGAGATTAATTGAACATGATTTATTTATCCATGAGACATATGGACACTGCAAACCTGACTATAGTAAGAAGTTTGCCCTCCAGCAGCATTCTACAGGGACTCCACCTGTTTTCCCTCCAATTCCTCCTCTAATGTCCCTGAAACCTGAATCCAGGCGAGCTTTAGCCTCGTCATACTTGACAGGAGAGTCATTTGTGTTGAGCTGAAGATTTACTGAAGCAATCTGGTTTAAGTGCCACACTCAAGGGCATGATGGCACACGGCACCACGTGGGATTCAAATCCCACCATGCCAGTGTGATGTACTGCCACTTAGCTGCTTCTTTTTTAAACGTGTCATTTGTAATATGGAGAATGGGCACCAAGCCTGCATGGGGAAGAAGTTGCAGTCTAATTGGTCTCTCTGCCTTTGTGCTTTATGCACAAGTGTGTTTTATGGCTGAGGTATTGGGAGGATAAGTGTATTGCACAGAGAGAAGTGAGTGTTTGCCTTCTGTCTGAAAGGGGGCGACAAGAGAATTTAACATGAGCAGGAATTTACCTTTTATTTATGACAAACAGATATTGCCTCTTTGAATCATTTCTGACCTATCGACCATTTGAACGCATCGCAGTATGTCTGTGAAATAATTATTTGATTGAAAATATTCCATCAGTCTTTAGCAGTTTGACAAATGGTCCATTGGTTTATGAGGAGCTCCTGTACGGATGGACCTGAGTGTCATTTTAAGCTACGTTTGAGAAGCCTTGGTATGAGAAACTGTTTTTCTCCTATTTATTCTCAGATCCATGTCTGAACATCAGCAGGGCCCAAAAAGAAAGAAGAAGAAGGATGAGGATCAGACGGCTTCAGCTGCAGTTCAGACTCCAATAATGAGAGCTTATTCGGTGTTCGTCTGGAGCTGAACCACTCCTTGTAAAGTAAACCTGGGAGCCATTCATTATTCATTGTAACCAAGCGTTGCCATGCCACTCTGTCTACTTGGGAGGACCTTTTGTGTTTAGCTGGACTCCTTGAGGGTCTGTTTCTGTTGTGAGGTTTCCAAGTGTCTGAAACAAAGAGTGCAGCTCCTGCTCACCAAATACAACGTTTACGGAGAGACACACTGGGAATATGAACTCTGCTGCTGCCATCTTATGGTAACTTTACTGTCAGTGCATCGCGAAGGGAATCAGAGTGATGCGGCCATACAGTTTGTTTTGGTTGGTGTATTTTGGTTTTGTGTCACATCTTAGACCAACAGAATGACAATATCCAGCCTGTTAGTTGCTGATTAAATGGGGTATTTGGACTCTTGTGCTGGATTCCCAGGGTACAAAGAGAAGAGTCATTGATTTCTGTCAAATAGTTATGGAACAGGTTCTGCTTGCCTCATGAGTCGCTAGTTTAACGGGAGGAAAGCATACACCTCTGTGTTGTGCTCACAGCGAGGCGACTGACAAATATATAATCAGCTGCTCGTGTAACTAAGAGTGCAGCTGCCAAAGTTCCATTGATTTGCATTTGAAGAGCTGCTTTAATGTTGGATGTTGACATTTAAGAGATACAGAGCTTCGTAAAACAGTAACGCGAAGAGTTGGACGCCAGTTGGCCTGCTTTAGGTGGTTGCTAAAAAAGCTTTTTGTTGCTCCCTGAGCTGCTGTTTTGTTTTTCATAAATGGAATAGTGTGACACCGGGGGGTTCAGATGTGTTCTTTTATTTTCATAACAGCAGATTCTGCTTTGCTCTTTTGTGATCCAATTTCAGACTATTCCATTTCTCTTTTTTCTCGCTCGCTATAAAACCAGTCATCCTTTTCCTCTGCTTTTGTCTGACGTGACATAGAGCACAACTCGCACTCATAAATCATTCTCTAGTGTCACATTTTCTTCCCAAAATGCCCTGAGCCACATCTCTGTATCTCTCTCTCTCTCTCTCTTTGTGATGTCTCTGCTCTAATTTCCTCTCTCTAGATAAGCTATGTAGTTACAGTGTGAACCTATGATCAACTTCAGTAAGAGGACACCTCTTATGCAAAATAAAGGAATAGAACACTTACACGATAAAAAAAACAAAAAAACACCATTGCATAAGTTTTCAATTTCCAGGTACATTTTGAAATAATGTAGCTCGTCCAAAAACTTTCAGCCACTCCAGCTCTGAAAACGAAAACTCTGTTTACTTCTGAGCCCAAACCAAAATAGCTGACGACAATCCTTTGTGTTTGCAGAGCAGCAACCATTTTTCTTGAGAATGGGTTACTTTATGTGTTATATTGTCAAAGTGGCTTCCTGTGCTTCTGTGATTTTGCAGTGTCAGCCATTGTTGCTCGAGTGAATCACTAAATATAGCTTAGATTTACTGGCAGCTACACAGATTCTCATCTCCAGGCCTGATGACGCTTTGAAGCAACGTTTCACATTATCAGTGGTCTCTCTTAAGTG
>OMNV01012433.1:0-10706 GCA_900303265.1 Brotula barbata
GAAACGTGCACAAATGCGTTGTCATGCACGTCTTCTGATGGTGATGTAAGAGCTACCAGTTGGCTGCTGCGATGACAGGCATTGTTATCTCTCTCTCTCTCTCTCTCTCTCTCACATACACACACACACACACACACACACACACACACACCTGTCCTCAGACTCCCACCCCATTATACTACTGGTATTTATTTGTGGACCAACCGGAAGGTCCATCGACACTTCACGAAGAGGGACAATATTTTTGTATATATTTGTAAATAAAATTTTAATACACGTTTTTACACGCTGTGTTTTGGTCCTTTCTTCCATCATTAATTATCATTCACACACAGCATTACGCTCACAACTCTGAGACGTTCAGGTGAATGTACTTGGATAGAATGAAGTCTGTAACTCCATGAGAATATTCAGTCAGACTGAACACTCAGGTTAAGAGATATATGGCAGACGAGCATCTGCATGCTTAAATCTTATTCCAGTTTTAAGCTGATTGCCTGACTTAGTAAAGGCTCCTAAAGTCTAATTTTGGCCAATCAGTCCTCCAGTTACAGGTTCATCTCTTAACAAAGAAGTTTAACAGGTTATTGCTGATCAATGACCGTGATCACCTGCAGCTTCCCTCTGGAAAACCAAGAAACTGATAAATCCATGTCATCTGTTCCTCTGTGAAATCCTATCTCATATTTCATAAAGAATGAATATTGTGAGAGAATAGAGAACCATAAATTGTACTGAAACTTAAGTGATCTTCCACCAGTGGTAGTCAGAGGAAAATGACTTCACTCAGATTATGGTGTCAGCATATTAACCTGCTCAACGCTTGTTGCCAAGCGATTGTAAAAATATTCTCACCTTTACAGAACAATGCAGCACTTTATTTAGGTGGCCCTTCACAGTGTAAAATAGAAACTTTATTCATGGAAATACTTACAAAAAGGCCATTTCCACTGAACATTCTCTTTAAATAGTACTCTAGGGTTATTTACATTTTTACAGTGTATTCAAAATACTCTTGCTAGCAGCCTCTTCACAAACAGACATGTATAGCAGATTTTGGTCCCTGTCCGAGGAGGGAGGGAACAGAAGAGGGCTGCCCCCTGAAACGCAAATCAACTCCCGCTCTGGACATAATTCCAATTTGTGTATATTTGAGAAAACTGAACAGGCCTGACTGACATATGGAAATTTTGTTCTGTAACAAGGTAGTTAAGTTATATTAAATAAGCATTCTCAAATTTACACAAGTGCATTCAGGGCTAGCTGAGCAGGAGTTGGTTTGAGTGGTTAGAAAAGGAGTTGGGGGCGGGGTTCATTATTTGGCAGCAACCAGCACATGGGACGAGCTGCATCCAGGACCTCAGCTCAACAACACCGCAGGGGGACGTTTGACTGTGGCGTTAGGAAATCAAGATAAAAAGCGTTGGCTAAAAACAGCTCCGATGTTATTGCTAATGATGCGTTGTTGAGCCGTTGTCCTCAATACATAAACATTTATAACCAATGTTACACATCATTCAACCATCCATTTAACTTTGGACCGCTGCTTGGGGAAAAAAAAGAAAAAAAAGGAAAAATCACAGACCTTACTGTCGTCACACATCCACCATTAATGGATCAGCTGGGTTTTTTTTCACCGAGGGGGGAAAAAAATGAATCATTGTGTCGTGTGAGTGCCAAGCAATTAATTATGGGTTAAACAGAGCTGAGTGGTGGCCCTCTAAGTGACCGGCCGGAGTGCGTCTCTAATGGTGGAGTGGTAGAAATGAAAGCTAACTCAATATTAATCAATCACGACACCGAAAAGTGCATTAAGACTCGTTCGCACAGAAAACATGACACAGAATGGAAAAAGGCGTGATGGACGTGTCGCTTCACTGCGTTACTGGATCGCGTTTGACCCCTGAGTTGGCTGAAAACACAAACCTGAATCCGTCCTGCAGTGAGTTCGTCACTGAGTGTCACATTCAGAAACACGCTGCCATTACACACAACATTCTGCTTTGGAGCTTTTAAAGGACGCGTCCGCTGTTTTTCACCCCAGGTTACGTCGAAACGCAGCGTTCGACGTCACGACCTCGCAGACGTTGCCACTTTTTAAAAAGAGCGTTCTGAGGAAGCTTCCGACTACGTTTAAATGGTCCAATGGGGCAAATATTTGATGTCTTCCAACAGGAAAAGATCACATCTAGAAAACGTCAGACCAACTTTCAAAACGAGGGAAATGACAGGACAGTCTGACACGTTTCCCAAACCGTGCTTTCAGTTGTTTTGTTCGAATTATCCTCTTGAAAATAGACACATCAGGAAATTGTGTTAATAAAGGCACAAAGTCCAGTTTGTTCTTGTGTGTTTTTCTAAGTAGAACATGTAAAGACGTACCTGACTGCACCGTGAGCCCCATGTAAATTGAACGTCTTGTCCGTTTCTCAAATGGACTTTGGCGTGAAAAACAGTGACCGCGTCCTTTAAATCTCATTTGGGAAAAGAAGTATCACGAGTAAAGCAGGATGAGTTGCACAGAACGGACACCGACCATAAATAAATGTTCTACAAGCAACAGATTCATTGCATAGGCAAGCGCTTCACAAGTAGCAATAAAATGCTTTTCATGCCCCCTAAAGGATGAACTGAGAAATGCAGTCGCATCGTTCAGGGACGACAATGCCATTCATTGATTTTCACCAAAAACCACCAGCACTGATATTAAGACAACTGAAGAGCGAGGGTCCACGGCGGAAGTTGGATGCGGTCTTGTCTCGTCCCCACGGAGCTCCGGAAGGAGGTTACGGGGAGGGAAAAGTGGGAGGTTGTCCGGGTGATAAGAATAAGTTCAGTCTGGGGAGGAGGTCATCTTACAGTGTGCCCAGGTGATTCATGTTATTGGATCTGTTATGAATTTCTTCAAGGAAGTTCTCCAGCTGCTCGATGAGAACACGCTTCTTGAACCTTTGCAGAAAACAAAGCAAAACATATTACTGAGCGGTCATCAAACACATATGGATAGCTGTGTGTGTGTGTGTGTGTGTGTGTGTGTGCACGTATCCTTGGCTGTTGAGTTTATTAATATTAAATCAATTCATTTATCTATTTATAAACTGGAAAAACATCTTCTGTTCTTTCTGATAAGGACCAACATGGTGCTGTTCTTAATGTGTTGATCAGTGGTATTGATTATGGATGGATGGATGGATGAATAGATGGATGGATAGATGAATGGATGAATGGATGGATGGATGGATGGACTGGGCAGTGCAGTTACGAGGGAGGAGAGTTACAATAAGTACCTGGCCGCCTCTTTGATGATGTTTTGGAGGAAGATGAGCCGCGTTTCCAAAGTGCCCTGGATCTGCTTCAGGAAATGGAAGATCTTCTCATAGTCTAACCAGACACAAAGAGCAGAGTGAAGATTAATAAACAAGCAGTTCATTTCTCCAAACTAAGTTTTGTACGAATATGTGGACATAATTGTAATTTCAGCGGTTATGTAGTCGCACAGGCTCGTGTCGCTATTATGATTGTGATTAGATAAATCGTGCAGCACTAATGAATAACATGACCAACTTTTCACCAGTGCTGCCCTACAGGGATCAATAAAGTAGCCTTCGTTCTTTCCATCTTTCTTTACCAGTGGAAAAGTACGTCTGGAGCCCTGTTGATATCATTCAACATGACTGAAAAAATAAATAAATAAATCAAACACTAGAAGTGTCAAATGTAGGAAACGTTTTCAAAACCAATATGAATGCTGTTAGTCCACGATGTCCAGGTCCCACTGTGCTGCTCACCAAAGGTGTTACATTTAGCACGTATAGACTCCTTAGATCAGTTTGTTCTCCTGCCTCGGCTAATTGGTTCCTTTGTTTCTCGTCCGTCTGCTCTCAGACTTTGTGTTTTTGGCTAAATGTTTGTAAAAATCGCTGTTTTCACTTCACTAAATCCACAGTTAAACTGAATTCATGTAATAAAGATGTTTTGTGAAAAACTCGTTCCTTTCTGGGAACAGGAGCAGGGGACTTTGGCAGATCCCAGGCCAGTTGTCTGTAGTGTTGAGTTATGTGCCCTCAAACTATATTGTTTGTGGGGTGGCAGAGCACAACACAAAGCACTGCAATAAATCAAATATATAATATTGTGAAGCCTAAAATGTTTAGTTTTCACCCTTTGCTTGCCGATACCGATCCAGAGACTGCGTTGGACTACGTACGTCTGCCAGGTTTCCTGATCTCCTTGGTGATGAGCGTCCTCAGCTCATTGTTGACCTTCACGGTCTCGTTGTGTATGTGCTTTTTCAGAGCTTCTGAGGAGAGGTATCGTGGCGGCTGGTCGTCCAGAAACAGAACCTCCACTCCTCCCTCGCTACCCGGCTGCAGGTCGTCGTCCAGGCGCTGCCCGTTCTCCTCCTCGTCCCTGTGCTGGAGGTCCTGGGGATCTGTGACCATGTGGTTTTCCTGGTGGTCGATGGGGCCCGAGGGCAGATCTGGCTCTGAGTTTGAAGTCCTATCTGGGCTGTAGTGGTTCTGATTCAGGTGGTTGATGATTAAATCTGGTTCTGGTGCTCCGTCTGTCACATCCATGTCTGCAGGTTCAGAGGTTAAGACAGAAAAAGACGTTACTTTCATCAGTGTAGGACATAAAAATCATCAATAAATCCTTTTTTAAAATACACATTAGACTTGGTTTGGGTTCAGCCGGACATGTTACACTTATTTCATTGTTTTTGAAGACAGCTTGATATTTAGAGGGCCTGTTGTCTGACAGGTGCAGATTAAACTCCATGGGGAACTTATTGTAATAACGATGCTGCTATTTTTAATAAAGAATTATTTGCTATATTTATAATTATTCTGACTGTATTGGACTGAAAGACGTTTCTGCTATTTAGTCCAGGGCCACCATACAGAATGAGAGAAAACTGGAATCGCCTTTTATCTTTGGACAGAGGTCTTACCAGATGTTGGTCGCGGGCTGGCCGGAGGACTCACTGGGGGGGTGTAGGCTCTGCCGAGACGCAGCAGGGGGGACATGCAGCGCCGTCTCTTGGGCCCCCCGCCCTGCATGTTGCTACTTTCCTGTGGTCTCTTGCCTTTGTTCTGGGTACCGGTCACAAACTCATCGGCTTCATCGATCATCATTCCCTGCGTGAGGAGTGAGAAACATCAGTTAAACAATTCAGTTATTACCACATTATATACACATCATAACAACATCTAACCTGGTTTCTCAATATCAGACAAAGGTAAACATATTTACATCCTTTACTGAGGTGAAAGTAGTAAAAACAGGGTGGAAAAACAGGCCAGTATAAGTAAAAGCAATGATTTGAAACTTGAAAAGACAACGTCTCCAAGGCATTAAGCCAGCGAGAAGAAACAACTGTGTAATACAAGTTTTGTACTCAATAATGTTAATATTTTATGAGCTTATATCACATTTCATATTGAGTCTTCTACGAAACTAATGCAGCCAAATAAATGTATTTCCCTCTGAAAAGCAGTGGTATGCAAGGGTAAAGTAGTGCGCACACACACACACACACACACAGGAACTGATTTACTAAAGGATTGTGTGTATAAGAACGTGTGCAAACTTGATACCACCTGCAATCAAATGTGCAAGACGATCCATTAAGGGCGTGTCCTGAGGATTGCGTCTTTCAAATGTGCAAGACAAACGACTTGAGTGTTTGGTGTGTTTGCCTTAATGAATACGCAACATGGGGCGTTTCTACCAGTGTGTGTGTGTGTGTGTGTGTGTGTGAAATACTGAGAGGAGAAAATACAAATAGGTTAATTTAGCACTCGCACTTCGGTTTACCGCGCCCACAATATTTGTGCGCTCGTTCGTGTGTGTCTTCAGACTCTTCATTTGACTGGTTTTGTCTAATTTTAGACTTTCACATGCTCCTTCCTGTTTTTCCAATAACAATAATAATGATCATTTGAATCTCTGCTGTCACACCATGTTCCCTTCACCAGAGGCTCTTTCTGTTTCTGCTGTGAGGATCATCTCAGTCTGTTTTGCACAATGAGTCATGTTTAGCATTAGCACTGACGGGACGGGCTGTTTCTGTCGGGTTGTTTTCTTCACAGCTTAACTATGGAGTTTACTGCCTCTATCTTTATTCAAGTATTAATGTATCCAAGGTCATTTTGAAGAAGCGTTTTGGTCAGGTGATAAAGTCGGGATCTACCTTCTTGTCTAGTTTGAAGGGGTTGCCGAAGGTGTGCAGACGCTTGGGCTGCTCGGGGTCGGGGTCTCGAAGAGGCTGGGGAGCAGCTTTGAGGAAGTCCTGGTAATTACCCATTTGGGCTATTGGCACACTATGAAGCTGGTCTGGACGAGAGAAAGGAGATTGTTAGACAAGTCGCTTTGCGGGCAAACTTCTGCAGGTGCACGTAAATGAAGCCAAAGAAATGCACAGTGGCCTACCGGAGTCCTGCCCTGTAAAAGAACAGACACTCGTTTTGATCAGGTTCCTCCTCATTCGGCTGAGCTGGTCCAGCAGTTGGCTCCGGGAGATGTCATAGGGATTCCTGAAGGGTTGAGGCTTTTGGCTCTGGGGAGGACAGACAGCAAAAGGGGTTGTAAACCAGTCAGGTACACAATTTAAACCTTGATTACACTTCCAAAAGGATGCAGATGTGTAAATCAGTGGAAGCAGAGCACACCGTTCTCCTCATACTGAGTGTGTCATCCAAACCTGTTTTGTTTTAATCCTCTGTTATTTCTACCTTTGCCACCACATATTTTCGTCCCTCCTCAGTGTTGCTACATGCAGTCAGAGCTTCCACGTATGCAAAGTCAACAGGGTCATTAACAATTGGCTGCTGCAAGTACACAGAGTCTGAGTGTACACAGAGTGACATAAGTACTCAATATAATTTGGACTCGAGTTAGCAGAGCAAATAAGTTTAGTCTCGCTTTTGGCAAAGAACAATGACATACTGACAAAACAGACGGTAGAGTGGATGTACAGGGCCATATTCAGAGATGGTGACTTAAAAGGGCCGCGGAGGCTGATAGCATCTGGGTGGTTAGCAGGTGCTCGACTTTCTGTGAGTGAGGTTTGCAAATTTGTTCAGTCTCCTCCTTTATAAACCCACAGCATGACAGCAGCACGTTTAATCATCATCAAAGCTGGATCAAAAGCTGACTGACACGCAGACACTGGTACACGGTAAACACTGTGGTGACAAAATCAAGAAAGAATAAAATCAGTTTCAAATGAAGTACGGTCGTCTACGGTCTGCCACGGTCTCTCCTATTACGTGAAATATGGAAAATAAATACAGCTTTGATAATAATTCAGATCTTGTGAGTATCACCCACGGTGAATATGCAGCAGTCTGAAAGAGATACTGATTTTTCAAATGCTACAACCCTTGGGGTCCTGTAAAATAAACATTTTATTACAGGATTGATGACGCCAGCTCGTTAATTCATTGGCAGGTCAGGACAGGCAAGGGAAATCTGGGCAAACAAATGAAGGAGAAACGATTTCTCCTTGCCGAGTACACTGAGGAGATGCCGAGAAAAGGAACATTTGAGTACACGCAACCATGGGGAAAGACGCTCAGTTGACAAACAGGATAATCAGTGTCAATAGAAAGTGCTTTAGTGCAAAACGATGAAGCAATTAAGTGAATGACTGAGTCAAGAAGGGAAGGAAAATAATCAGATTAGTTGTTTGTCATTCTGTGTTTGTTATCTTCATTTTTACTGTGAGGATGTTCTGCTTTGTTCTGTTTCATTTTATCATGAATGGAGTCCCTTTAGATTTTTTAAATTTTGGTTTAAAAAGCTCAGTTCCACATAGACTGGAAAAAGTCAAGGTTTAACAAAGGAAATCCTCCAAACTTACAAAGGTGAACTGTGCCAGTTGAAAGCCTTGGAACTCCTTTGGGTTGAGCTCCATGGGCAGTGATGGGAGAATTCCTGCAACGCTCTGCAGCTGCTGGCTAAAGTCCCTCCTCTGAGCCAGGGAAAGACCACCGCCACCCCGCCAGCGCACCTTCATGCCTGCTTCCGGTGGCGGCTTCTTACCAATCAAGGCGATCAGGCGGTCGTACTCAATTTTTGTCTGGACAGGGAAGCAAAGGATGTACATGAGAGGGTGCAGCTTAAATGCAGAATGCTTGCAAATATATTCAGTATCTTGATGGATGTATGAACTGGGTTTGTTTATGTAGAATTATTTTTGCTGAGTATTATTTTATGTATCAACGTTTACTGGCATAATAAAATATAACATAATAAAAATGATTTATATGAGGAATTATGTGACCAAGGACTGAAAATACAGCACCAATTGATGATTTTTAACCCCTCGTCTGGACAAACATTCATATGTGTAATGCTTGGATGGGCATGAGTCCACACACACACACGCACGCACGCACAAAGTGCAGCCAAACAACGAACCTGCTGGCTGAGCTTCTTGAGGTAGGAGACCACGCTGTAGCTCAGGCCGTATTCCATGTTGTCTGCCAGCAGGTTCGGCGCTCCCATAATTCTCAGAGCCTTCCTCAGCGGCTATGGAAATAATACAGCAATAAAGGCAACGCTAACGTTTGACATTACTCGTTATTCAAATGACAGGAATGACAGTTGAAAGCCAGAATCATCCACTGACCCCTATGTAGTATGGAGGCATGGTCTTCAGGTAGTTCTCAAAGGACTGCCGCCATTTGAGGGTGGGCTTGAACTTGTGGACTTTGATCAAGTCATCTGTAAAATGGAAAAACATGATGTCTGCATGCGGTGCATTCAACCACTCCTTTTTTAAGCTTTGTCTCCAATCCTAGTGAAAAATATTTCATTGATAGCATTCTTCACATTTTCCTGCCTCATATGGTCATAATCAGGGAATATGCGTCAGAAATATAAAAAAAAACACAGAATTCAGCGGCATCAGAGCCTGTTGCCAAGATAAACGATCTATAAATGACAGTTGTTGTGCAGTAATGGGTGATTACTCAGAGGGATGACGTCCCAGGAGCACATTCACACAGACTGAAAACAAGCAACAATCCCAAAGGTGATACATTAATATGTCTTACCCAGAAGTGGCAGAAGCACTGGGTAGTTGTAGGGCATGACAAACAGGTTAACACAGTTAAGAGCCGTGCTGGCCTTTAGGTAGCCGAAGGGTTGGCCCAGGTCACTGTACTTGGCACTGTTACACACAAACACCTGAGGAGAGAGAGAGAGGGGGAATGAGTGGAGAGAAACCTTAAAAGCATAAGCACAACCAAAATGAAGAGTCGGTTCTAAAAATATAAATCTCACACAGTGAAATGACAGGGACAGTTATTTTCAATTTTTCCCCCCCCATCATAACAAGAATGATGAAAACATCTCCAAAAATTCATCATGTTTCTAAAACATTTGTTGTCTTTGTCATTGATGTTTGTTTGTTTTGCCATGACTTTTCTGACATACAAAACTTCAAATTTCATAACTTTCCCAGGATTTCCATGACCATGGTAAGAACCATTAATCAATCACTAATCATTAAGGCGGTCCAACGATTGATTGAGAACTTCCTGCTTCGGAATGTTGACAAAACTGAAAAGCTAATCCTCAGCCCTAAGAAGCAAAGATTGTCACTCGAGAGCATTTTTCTTCAATTTTCTGGACCAGGAGTCACATTTACAATTATGCACATTTTGTATGCATTGCATGTATCCACCCTCTCATCATCTTTCTCCAATTCTTTTGACCACACCTCGGTGGACTTGAAATTCCCCTCCTGATTTGGGTTTCAAATGCTGTTTTCATGTTCTTTTCCTAGATTATCTCATTTCTACGCTGTGTGTTATTCCCATGTGGGCGTGTAAAGACACTGTGTGATATAGGGCTATAAAAATACACTTGACTTATGGAAATTGCCAGAAATTTGCATGCCTCTTCACCACTACTAATGCATACCTAAATGACTGAGACTCAAAAATAAAAGAAAGCAAGAGCACCTTGATGGATTTTGTTACAGCCTGATGATCCTCCTCCACTTTCTCTTGCCCTGTTTGCCAGGACAAAAGGATTTGGACTCTCTCTCTCTCTATACTACACGTCCTCTTTCAGACACATTAATGCCATTATTCACACACACAGTGCATTAGCATACTTGTTTCAATCACCAAATTATTCCTTACCCTACCTGAAAGAAACATTTCATAACAATTAAAAATGTAAGATAGTAAAATATGCTGTTAGTGCGTTGGTAGAGTCGGCTTAAAGGTGATGGTGGTAATTGGACTTGTTTCATTAGGTTAGATGTGCAAATCAGTGCATTTCAAGCATTTTGCCTAACTCTCCTCCTGCTGAGTGAAGTGCAGCCATGCTCTGGACTCCTTTCTGTTAATGTCTGCTGACATGATCGCTGCGTAATGTTCTACACGCTCTAACTCTCTTTGTGCAGCGTCATATGCCCCCTGCCTCTCACCGTTGTACCAATTTGGTGCTTCTGTGACATACAGACACGCTGAGCGAAGAAACACAGCAAAGAGAGAAATAGCATAACATAAAAACAAACGATAACAAAATTAAACTATCTTACGATTCAGATATGGGATCTGAAAAACAAATTTATTTATTTATTTATTTTTGAATCGGTCGAATCTCCCACATCGTTACTGGAACCGGATCTCAAATTCCTTCGTTTTTCAATAAGTGTTGATGTTGTTTTTCTAATTTTTTTTTGG
>OMNV01012433.1:10726-30155 GCA_900303265.1 Brotula barbata
TTCCGCTTTACTGTGATAGATGCAGTACTCTCTACGGTTTCTATCACAATAAAGACAGGAAGGACTGGGCGTGTGAGCGTGTGTGTTATGCTGCTATACCTGCCAGCAGCTAAGTGGTGACTTCCTCTCCAAAATGTACTGTGTGAGAGGCGACGGCTCCAGCTCATACTTGTCGAAGGGCACCTTGTCAATCACCATGGGCTCGGCGTCCACACAGGAAAAGCGGACATGAGGGTGGGCAGAGCGGGGGGGCTAGAAGGATCAGGCATAAGTAAAATCTGTTTCAGACGTCAATTGCAAAAAAAAAAAAATACACTCATGGAAGAGGGGTGTTTAAAATTCTTCAGATATTTCTAATTTAGGTTAGACTTACTTTACTTTCTTATTGATTATTCTTACCTGCTGCAGTCAAATTTCCATGGCCAACACAGAGTATCTCTGGTATGTAAGGAGTCACTATGATGTTATTCTCACAATCCATGAATTCAATTTCCAATTCACCTTTAACCCCCACTGTAAGTAGGTGTGTCTGTGTTATTTTAAATATTATGTCTGATATATTCGACTGACTTATGATAATGATCAGTTCCACAAGCAGCATACACTGAACAGTACATCAAGCTCTGGTGTTTTACTGCCTTTTGTACTACAGATTTGTAGCTAACTAATTTTGTGGGTCATACCAGCGTGGGGGAGTTCTGGTCGGGCCAGAAAGCCTCAGGGATGGGCCAATGACCGATGGGCACGCCGGTTTTTGGGTTGGGCCGCACATAAATGAGCTTGTGACAGCAATGCCAGGGGTGTGGACCGGACTTCATCACCTCAGTTTGACAATCTGCACGAGAAGAAACAGGATGTAATGGTGTGAGGTGTGTCGCAGGTGAAAGACAATGAAAATTGGCATGTTAGCGAGCCGCTACATATTTTAGAGCCACGCGTTATCAATCGTCATCTGCTTAGAAATACAAATAAGGAAATACCACCGTCAGTGGTACACAAAAGTTGTGTGATGCCATTGTCCTTATTGACACATGAAATCTGGCTATGTGTGCTGAGAGTTACAACAGTTTCTGTGGATAAAATGGTTAAAAAGATGTGAGGAGGGATGGTACAGATTTCCTTTAGAACATGAAATGCCATTAGAAGTAAAACAGTAGTAGTGAGACAATACCAAACTACATCACACTTTCCTAGCACTACTTTTCACTATTTCGGAGTGTACTAGATAGAAAGTAATATATTCAATATCATAAGCCAATTTATTTCATTGGTGTCAGTTAATACTGTGTAAGATTACCATTACGATTTAATTAGGGAACAACTGTGTTTAAAGAACAATATATCCTTGTAAACAGTTCAGAATCCAGGTTACACCACAAGTAATAGCCTCAGCCAAGTTTATCCAATGCTGCTCAACAGTACAAAAAGTTAACCAGAAGCTGACATTCACATGGTTTCGACAAAGTGCCACAGCAAAGAGTTAAAATATGAAGATGGGATTTTCAGCAGCAGTATCAACCAGTTGTTTATGAACAGTCATAAAGGACGGCTCGTGGGGGATTTAAATAAAAATGAATGTCAGAGAGCAAAGAGGCTTTTCACTCGTAAAACTGATGCTGTGCAACAGGTGGAAAAAAACTCTTTTGGATATGAAAAACACGTTTTTTCTTCCGTCTCCTACCTTCCAATGGTGGGGGGTCTGGTCCTGTCTTCTCAAAGTTGATGACTACACCGCTCTGGATCTTCTGCACCAGAGACTCTAAACACTGGTTCAACATGCGCTGGGAGAAGACGCTGTAGGAACGGCCTGCAACAAAATCACAGCCACACAAGGCAAAACCTTTAAACAACACATATGACACATATTTTGGAACTTAAAATAAATAAAATCACTTATCATATTACTCCCTATGATATTCCTTTACCCTTACTAGA
Source organism: Brotula barbata (assembly GCA_900303265.1). Lineage (NCBI taxonomy): Eukaryota > Metazoa > Chordata > Actinopteri > Ophidiiformes > Ophidiidae > Brotula > Brotula barbata. The sequence goes on from OMNV01012433.1 coordinate 12,662, forward strand.
CAACACAATCACATAAAAGACTTAAGTAATAAAGTAAAGTAAAGAAAGTAATGCAACTATAACAGTGCATTGTACCTTTCAGTTTCATTCAGTATATCACACAATAGTATGCATATTAGGCAATAGCTGATGAGCCTAATTCTGTTGTCGGGCCTGCTTCATTTAGGGCTTCAGCTTGGACCTCTGGTGACCTTGCTGTGTACCCATTGACTCACAGGGCCTGTAGCATTGTGTTAAATCTGTCATCGGTGGTAACTGAAAGGCGGCACATAGACTGCCTGTCGGTGACAATGGAGCTGTGTCATGCTCTGCATTCAGCATCTCTGAGTGCAACATAAAGCCCAGGTCAGATCCGTTCTCTCTTGGTGTTATAATTTTAACCTTCCATTAGCATTATTCTGGTCTATTCCCACTGCTAGCCGTTTCCAAAAGTAGGGCCCTATGACTTCAGCGACGCAAAAGAGATGGAATCCAGTCAATAAAATCAAATTAGTTGCTAAATGTGGAATTGCACATAATTTGGGAGCACAACAATTTTTGAATTAGTTTAAATGCCTGGTATCTCTGGTGGTCTCATTGTGATTAACAAAGATGCGCAGAGAACCACTTCCTCATTTTGGATTTAGAGAGAGCGTGTGCGTGGGGCTTTTTAAAAACTGCAGTGACAAAGCCTTGAAACAAAAATGTGTGTGTTCAAAGGAGAATCCACTATGTTTGAAGAGACAGTCTGACATGTCAACATAAAATCAAAAACACATTTTAAAACAAGGATAAATGTTTTTCCAGTTTGCATAGCACACGTTTGTTGAAGACTTCATAACTGGGTTTGCAGAGACATTACGCTCAAAAAATAAGGAAGTGCTACACTTAGCTTTTCGTCAAGCAGTGCAAACAGGTTTGTTAACAGTAACTCTGTGTTTCCTGCCTGCTTTTGTACAGTCCTTACAGTTATAAGTGTGGCTATAAACAGGTTTTAGTTTCACTTTCATTTCTCTCTGCGGACAGGAGTTTTGGTAAGAAGCTCTACCCAATTTTAACACCTCACCTCAAGCAGCCAATCACAAGCAGCTGTGCAAAAATACACAGTCCCAAACACAAACAAATACACAGCTTAGGAACATAATGTAATGCAGCCAACACAGATGTCAATCCAAACCAATCTTTCATGAGTCAATATCAACAGCTTATTATATGTCAGGCTCTGGTTGCAATCTGTGACAAGGTCGAAAGAAATCTAGGCATTCCAAATGTACACAAAAATTACTACCATAGTGCACTTGAGCAAAGTATTTGACCACTGAACTTCTGAGTTGTTCCATAGTTGAAGCAGAAACCTTGTGTTTGAATCCCACTGTCTACCGCCTTGGATTCTGATACTTGGGCACATTGAGCAAGACACTGCTGACACAAAGCTTTGTGCTTCCCCAAATGAGTAACTGCCTGAGTTTCATGAAATATTGTATGAGAATAGTCACAAAAAACACTAATATCCAGCAAGAAAGTCTGGCAGTCCAGAAATTAATGTAATAAATCTGGACAAACACACGAGAACTGAGTTTACACAAGAAAGAGAATGCCAAATGTGTGATTGACCATGAATAACATAAACGCTGTTATTCTTAACTCAGGCTCCCACGAACTGCTTCAATGCTCCACCCCTCAACCCCCCCACACAGCATCTTACCTCCAGTGACCTCACACATAGGCGTGATGGGTGAATCGTCAGGCGGGACGCCCCCGAGTGGTTCTGGCTCCACCGAAGCAATGCCGGGGATGCGCAGCACCAGAGCGAACAAGCGCTGGTCCCAGCGGAACGGCTCCTTGGTCAGCTCGCTTCCAGGCAGGGGGGTGGTCAGGGGCAAATGCAGCTGGACAGTGCAGGAGACAGAAGATTGTGTGTAAATGATAGGCGTAACAGAGAACATCACGTTCGTGCTGCTTCTAGTCACGTAAGCAATCTGTGGCAGAACCAACACCGAAAAGGAACTCCAACAAATCCATTCAGGCAATTCACTGACAGGTAAAGGTGTACAAAGATTTGAAGATGTAAAACCTTTTCATCATATCACTCCCCATATGATCTTTTTTTTCATCATATGATGTATCATGATCATCATATTTATCATATACGATTGACAGCCTGAATACTTTTCAATGATTGTTCCAAAGGTGCAGCAACTGCGGTTAAACCTCTTTGCCACGCGTCACAAAGTAACTGTAAATCTGACAATGCATCAGCATGGAATTACCTTAAAGTAACCCACCTTAAACCACCATGAATTAGACTGTGGCAGATAAATATGTAATTGTTTCATGTGCACAAGGCAGCTCTACTACCTCTGTTAGCACTTAATGCTAGCTCTGTTACCCAAACAGCCAAACGGTGTGATTACACTAAGTCCTCAGAGTTCTCTCACTTGGAAAAGTACTAACAATACCCAACCCTTTAATTATTTGAATAGATGACAGACAGCGGACTATCTCAATAACAAGGATTTAAGCTCAAATGAAGATGAGCTAGTGATTCAAATGCTAGACAGGATTCTTCTAAAGTTGTGATATTCAAATCAACAGAAACTTGGGATGATACCAAGGGTGGGTAATATTGAAGAACATCTTCTAACATATTATATATGATATTATAAATAAAAGAGTTAGATGTGGCTGTGTGATTTCATTATAAACATGGATTGATAATTAAAAAAAGGGGATGATCATCATCAACCCCGGTTTTTTTTTATTGTGTAAAATGGAAACTCTTCATAACCAAACAGGAAACAGTTCTGATTGACTGGGACCCCTGTCCCCAAGGCTGACCTCATCTTGGATTCCACAGCCGCTGGTCAACTTGTTGCCGTCAGTGATGGCGATTATGATGGCAGGTTCAAGAAAAAAGGGATTCCTTCCCTGTGAAGAGAAATGAGGCATATCGAGGTTGATGCAGTCACAATGTATTGCTTTATCCAGTTGGAAAAGTGTCCGGTTAAAAGAAACAAAGACAACAATGCTGTTTGCAGAGATTGAGATTAGCGTGCGCATTTCTGACACCTGACATATCATTACAGGAGAATCTATTTTTAAGTGACATGGGTGTTTGACAGAGACTCTTCGCTTAAGGCAATAATAAATAGAAGCAGAACATTCAGCTTGGCAGTGCCCAGTGATCGCATCCATAAGCTCTGTGACGGGGCCCAGTTTGACGCAAATTCTTTGTGGTTTTGGTGCAACTAAACAGGTCATTCACTGGGATGAGGAGTCAGATCCAAAACAGGGGGGCCAAGGGTGAGCATGTGTGTGTCTGCGGTGCACTTTTTCCCTGTATACCTCTGGAATCTATGAAAACTTTTCTGCTACGCCTAACAATATCGCATGACATCAGCACTCTGCACTGATAAAATGAAAGAGGAGCTGCACTGCATTTATCACTATGTATCAGCCCTGCAGCCCTCCGAGGGGATCTTTGAGGCTACAGAATTACTTGGTGAGTTAACACAGTAAACCACAATGCAGCATGACAAGTACAGTCAGCAACGTGAGTGTAAGCCTGGATTCTCTGCAGTCACAGACAGGAGCCTCTCAGAAAGGCCAACCTGACCTGACAGCACTGCAATCATTAGCAGAGGTGGACCTGCTCATTTTGGCGACCTGCAGGCTGTGGTTTCTGCTGAATGAAGGATACTGTAAGTATACTGATTGGGATAGCACCAAGATCCCCTGTTGGTATCCATGACAACCTAGCATTTATTTCCACCTCAAATGACTTAATGTGTACCCTCTACAAAGTTGCACTTCCAAAATAGTGAAGGTTACAGTACTGGGCTATTTGAGCCGATCTAGTGGTCAGATACAGAAAGTCCATTTGTTTGCAAAAACACTCCCAGACTGAACCCTTGTTTAACGTGCCAAGAGCCAAATTTACTTGGGACGAATCAGCAGTGGTCATGTTTTCCACCTCGTCCTGGTCCACTCTCTCATGTCCTTTGATTTATCTCCTAATGAAAATGTGATCAGTGTCAAGATTACCCACCAGCTGGCTCTCATCTCTGTCACACTCTCTACCTCCATAAACCTCTTCATCTCCCAAGGTCTCAGACATCTCAGGCGCCTGGCAACCTGGAGGGCTCTTTGTCACGGTACACGGAAGCACTCTAGGGCAATATTAACTCACGCACATGCAGAGTATCCATTGTCCACTGACTGTCTACACCTTGTGATTTAGGATGGAGAATTTCATATTAAAAAAAGTTTTCTTCATAAATAGACAAGAATGGCTTGCAATATTGTTAGAAAAGAAGCATTACCAATAAAATCTCTCACCGTTTCCACGACAAAGTACCACCAAGCACTTTGGTGAAACATACAATGAATGAAGCCTAGTCATCAAAGCATTAAAAAAAGAAAGAAAAAAAAAAGCTTTGTCAACATTACGGCTGGTCAAAGGGAAGCGCTGCATCAGAAGACTTCACCATTTGCCGCACAAACTCACAAAAACTGAATTTCAGTTCATTTGTCCGCGTCAAAAAGAAAAAGGTTTCTACCGTTCTCTGCAACCCTTGGCCAGCGAAACATTTGTTGTTGCTGATTATATATACAGTACAGCTGGGTGTGGGCAACTAAGTAATTATATTGGATCTAGAAGTCCCCACTCTACCTAACTGGTGAAATTCCACATAAGAGGCAGCAAAATGAAATATGTTGTAGACAGCTCACATGAGGTGTAAAATAACAGCAGTAACCATAGCATTTCTTTTGTAATGGATACTTCACACAGAAATCCTACTTGCCATTATCTGCTAGTAACACCAGTTATCATGTGGGCGGGGAATAAGGCAAAGATGAATTATTAAATTAAATTACCATCAGCCATGTAAGACAAGAAGACAAGAGGGTCGAGTGCAGGATTAAGTAAGCCTGACCGACGTGTATGACACTTGTGTGTCCCGGTCCAAGTTGTACTTGCATCTGGTGATTTTCACACATACTTCCTGATTACAATCTGCAATGCATTTTGACAACTGCATAAATTACAGGTAGCTAGGTCGGGTTTTAGCATTTGGCATTTTACATATCCATTACTGCACACAACCTCAAAACTTCCATAAACCAGACTTAGTTTGTCAATGAAAAACAACATCCTGATTCAATACTGAAACAAGCATAAAAGCATAAAAAAAAGCCTCTTGGCAATCAAAATGCAAGTAATTATAATCCCACATTAACAATAACCACCCATTTCCCTGGCTGGCTAACACTTTTACTGCCTCCACATGATTGGACTTGCAAGTAGGTTATTGTCTCATTTACACAGAGATGAGACTGAAAAGACAAACCCCCTCTATAAAAAACACACAAAAAAACAAACAAGAAAGACTAGAGCCACACAATTAATCCAATAAATATCAGAACTGATCCGTCTCATGTATTATAAAATAATATATAGACTGTTATGTTTTAACGTAATGGATGGATGATTACAATAAGGATTATTTAAGTAATTATTTTATGCATTGATTGCAATGCAGTCTTTCATTAAATGTAAGTGAATAGAATTTAAATTGAATAGGATTATCAAAACTTAACTGGACGCTAACAGTAAAAGGCTACATTTTGGCATTTCATTTATCTTAAAATAATTGATTATTAATTATATTAACATTTCTGATTTGAAAAACAGGTTTCTTCATTTTGGAATTCAGTTAATTGTGGGTATTTAATAAAATTTTGCGGAAGTAGCTAAACTGTGCAGCAAAACCACTGAGTGGATCCATATAGAGACATCTCCAGTCATCTGAAACACTGATACAGAAAACAGTCTGATGATCAAAGACTTTGCCTCACTTCCCAGATGACATTTGGTGGTGTGTGACTAAGAACACTTAAGAAGTGCGCACTTGCTGCCTGTCATACTTTTCACTAGCATCACCTCCCTGGGACTAAGAAAATCAAGACTCAATATAATGACATCATCAGGAGACAATTTATGGAATTGAGCCATCAGAAATTCATCAAAATAAGCCGCTTCAGTCAGAGACTTCTAAAACTAACTCCAATACTAAAACTCAAATGTAAAGTTTTACTGAACTAACTAGTGTTGATTACATTTTAAAAATGCATTCATCCTTTTTGTTGCATAATAAAGTCTTGCCTTGAATATGTGAGCTATCATAATCTTGTGTATGGAACAAATAAACAATTCAGAGCCAAATCAACAACACAGTATTAGCTCTTGTAACAACGTTTTGCTGAACCTCATTTCAGCTCAGCCTTCAAGTCAGCCTTTTGCCATATATAACCAACTGTTTTTCACAAAATATGCTTCTCAAGACATGGATGCCCCAAATCTATAAGAAGTAAACAATCTCACCATAGCAACAGTTATAAGGTCCCATGGCAAGCTACAAGCTACATCAGCTGCTTGAGTACTTTAACTATTTATTCGGAAATGTTAAGCCATCCTCAGTGCTAAAAAGTATACAATAGCACTAAATGCACCTCCTCACCCTGCACAGTCACTATTAGCATTAAAGACAGCTGAGATTTAAGAGCTCGGTGGGTATAAGAAGATACCAAATCAGTGATGAGATCAATAGTGGCTACTGGCAAGAAAATGTGAGACCTTTTGTTTCTTTGTGGCTGTCACATTGTGTGATGCATACAAGTGTGCAGGGGGTGGGCAATATTTAGGTGGTTGATGCTTGTAAGACTGGGAATAGGGGAAGTGTGGAGGGTCTGTGGAGGGATATAGTACCTTATCATGGCACTTTATCGGCCTAATTTCTTCTCTGCCTTTTCAGTACTACATACCTGTCCATAGTTGTCTATCCCAGTCACTAATCTATTCAGATTGAGTAAATCAAATGCGGTCCTCAAGGACTGGCCAATAGATGTAAGTCCCGTTGCTCGGAGATTCCTCAACTCTGTCATGAACGTGGCATGGCTCTCTTTCCATCCAGCCTTATGAAAAAAAAACAAAACAAAATAGATATGGTTAATAACATGCAAAAAAAATCAGCACCAGCCACGCTGGATGGAATGACGTGTAAGGGTCAATAGTTAAATTAACGATTTAACAATGTTTCTAAAATAATAAACATGTATATAGATTGCTTTTGCTATAGATTGATTGTTAATCTGACAGCACTGCAGCCAAGTCCTTAATCTGTTTTACCCTCCTAGTGCACACAGCCTGAGATCAGAGAAGATTTTTTTTTAACCAGCAAAGAAACAAAGTCTTCTTAGTTAAATTGGTCTAAACAAGTAAAGTAGGATAGACTGTCACCCCTCCTTCTCCCCCCAGACATCACCTCGCTGTATAAATAACACCCAGAGTTCCTTGCTGCTCACATTGAAACAAAATGTCGGCCATGTTTTAAAGGGGGTATGAAAGCTCCTGCTGAAGATTTTCTCTACACAATTGATGTAGTGATCACAGCGTAGGGGAGCGATGGAAGGACAGTCAATCTGCGCAATGTAAAGCTGGACATGACCTGAAAGCAAACTCTACCTTTATCCCGCACGGAAAGTCTTCAAAATTTACCAACATATACCGGTCCCCTCGGCTCGCCGGATCTCTCCCTCTGAGCTGTGGAAATAGGAGAGAATTATTGACCGTTATCGAGAGATCAAGTTTGACAGGCGAGCTTTCAACAGTACAATGATGATTTGAGTCGCAACCCCGCTTGGGATCTCCCAATGTGAATGTGACCCGTGGTTACAATACCTTCATAAAAGTCTCAACAGCGCCTTTTGCTATGTCCAGATAGGTAGTGCCCAGATGGGAGCGCTGGTTCATTGAAGCGGACGTGTCTACCAGAAAAAGTAAAACGGGCATTGTGATGCTAGTGACACGTTCTGCATGGACTTGGTGTCAGTTCAACCGACCAAAACGCAAAAAATCTTTTGTTCTCCTGCCGCCTGTATCAGCTCTTAGCTAGGTAGCTAGCTGGCTAACTGTCTGCCTCACACATTCTTTCAAAAAAGTGTAAGAACAGTGAGTGTAGAAGCCCTTTCCAGATAAACTAAACTAAAAACCTCAAACCGTAGGGGCAGCTTATTGATTTACGAGGGATTTTGATAATTTTTACAATATTTTTCGATAATTCCTAAGTTGCATAGTAACTAAGTTCCGCCTCATAGTGAGCCCTGCTTCTCCCTACACTGAACGCGCTGTGTCTTGTCCGCTGCTTCTAACCTAAGCTCTGCGCCTGACCCCGCCTCCCAAGCGTCTCTCAGTGTCACGTGTACAAATATCTTGTCAATCATTGGCTATCTAAAGACACCAATTACCATATCCAAATAAGGCCAAAGCCATAGTGTCCAGTGCGCATGCTCGCTTGTACGAGAGGGCTGGAATGCGAGGAAAAATACTCTGTACATGCATGATGAACAATATAACGTATGTCCCAGCAGTTTATTGGAGCAACATGGGGTTTCTGAGCACATATGATTTACTTGTCGGTATCCGCCATGAGAGCTTACATAATATGCTTTTCGTCGTATGCACGGGCGTGGGCCAGTCTGAAAGACAGCCCATGAAGTGTGTGGAGGAAACTCAGAGAGAAGACTGACAATATTTAAAACAATAACACTGGTATATAAACCAATGACAAGACACGGAAATTACTTGTTGACAACATGACAGTCGATTGTAGCACGATGGGCGAACAAATACAAACGACGTGAAAGTACACGCGCTAAGAAGAGCAAAGCAGGGACGAACAGATGAGATAATGGATTTTTATGTAGATTAAACCAGACATCAGCAGTCCAGAATGCTGCATGTGTGTTATTGAAGCTGACATTGGTGGATGTTATTGTTTGTCTGGTCGTAGTTTACACAAATATGATATGTGGTCAGGAGATCTGGATTTATTTACGACATTCCAGAAAGATAACACATTCACTCTGTTTCAACATCACTTTAGCTCTTCACCATACGTCACACTACACAAGAACTACGCGATTGTGCAATATAATTTTGCATAATGTAGCGTCGTGGGAAATATAATCACTTCCTTTAGAATAAGAGGAAAACATCCGGCTGCTGTCCAGCAAATAGACTTGTGTGTCTTGTCTGACTTCTCGAGAGTAAATCGAACGTACATAACAGCATGTTTTCCGCTTTCCGTTTTTCAAAATAATATAACTTTCTGGATCGTCAACAACATTATCACGTGGCAAAAACAGAGATTTGCGTCGAAGCCTTGATTCAATTGATTTGATTCGATTGGTGATTTACATTGCAAGCCCTAAAAGTGCAACCTCGTGCAAGCGATGGGAGCCATCGGATCGACAATCCTGCTTTGCATGCTCAACATGTAGCGTGCTGAGAAGTATACTTTTAATTTATTCCATATCACTCTAATTTCTTAATGCTTCTGTTTGTAGTTTTTGAATGTATATTGATATTATTCTGTGATGGATAAAGACATACGTTACTCAGCGTGATAATCAAACAGCCCTTTCGCATAGTAGTTCACACAGCATAGAAGAACTACCATCATTTAAAGGATCCCACTTCCTACAAATATATAATTTTAATATATTGTTGTTTTTGTAGTTGCTGTTTGTATATTCACGTCTACTACGCAGATTTTGTTGAAACTCTTATTGTGAAGTCCACGCTGAGAAGACCGGAAAAGTGCGTCGTTATGTTTCGACTTCCCTGTGAGTCTAAAAATGGTTTACTCATTTTACACGATCTTATATTTGTACAATTACACAACTAGGTCACATTTAGATAAAATAGACCTAATTACAATTATTTAAATTCGCGGGCTCAGTATGCATTTTACTCTGAAAGTCTTAACAGAAATTTTTCTGTTGTTCTGTTCAGCAAATTGACTTCCGTTTGGGCGTCTGCCTTCAAAAAACAACTGTGAGGGTCTAAATATTTAAAATAAGGTTTTATGCTGTGTATGCACGTGTGCAATTGTCATACTCATTTATTCACTGTCATTGATAGATACGCGGCAAAAGATTTGCTTGAGGCTGCACTTTGATGGTCTTTGCTATATCGTAAAAAGACAACGAACACTTCCTTTGCTCTCAAAATGCCCTATGTGTGTGTTGTCTGACTTCATGAGAAGGGGGTGTTATATTAATGGTCCCTGTGAAGATGAAGTAGGATCTGGGTGAGCTTCGACCTATAATTTGCGTTGAATTTGGTAAATTACATTCTGGGAGGTGACGCTTTTATTTTGAAGGAGAGTACCCGGAAGTGTGAGCGTGCGTGCGTGTCAGCTGACCAGATCTGCGTCTGTCTGACTGTTACCGCACTGTGCCGCCTGCCTGTCACTGCCCGCAAGTAAGCGAGCAGCTATCCGAGCCCAGGCTCTGCAGACGGACTGTGGTGTTATGTTTTCGGGAAACACAGCCGACACATGGCGGCCGAAACTCAGCCCAGACCGCAGGCTCGAAAGCCCGTCATGCTGAGCAAAATCGAGGCTTTCCAAGCTGTCGTGAGCGCGGCGGTGATCATTCCGAAGGAGGATGGCGTCATCAGCGTATCTGACGACAGGTAAAGCGGGTCTGACAAATAAACATACACCTGCAGATCCATTAGGGAGGGTTACCTGCGTTCTATTACGCCAGCGTTAACGAGCTCCAGGCGGGCATTGATCGATATCGATCCTCAGTCAGGCTCTGTGGTTTCGGTGTACAATGGTCCAAGAGAAATACAAACACTGGCATTAATCTGTCTTAGTTTAGTGCTGCACATGCTAGGAAGGGATCATGCTAGCCGAGTTGTTCACGTTGCATCATATGATCATTGTAATTGACCTGCATGACCCCGCGTGTAGTAAACACACGTTGGACTGCTGTGGATCTGCGTGGCATTAGGTAAACAAAACAAAACAGTTGTGTGTACCATGTAGATTGGACAGTGTATAGAAAATTCACACACCCCATGGAGCAATTTTCACATTATGTTGACCTATAGCATGGAATTAAAATGCAATAAATGTGTATTTTTCTGTTTAATCTACAGGCAATACAAAGCTATTACAAAGTGAAAAACAAACAAACAATTTTATTCTAATGGTAATTCAAAATAAACAATTGTATTAACTTGGTTTGATAAGTGAACCCTGTTTTACTGAATCATTAATTAAACTATCTGTCAGTGATGTTTATGAACCCTGTATGATCCATAGGGACCAAAATTGTGTTTTAATTTCCCCATATTCCTTTTTTCCATGTTCGTGTTCCTCAGTTCATTTTTTTCCACATTTGTATGAAAAAAGAGGAACACGTTTCCAAAAACTGTTACATGCAGGAACGATAAAGTAAGACGTTAAGCTGTGGCCAACAGGTCCAATACGGTACCCTGGCTGCACCTGATCCTGGTGCAGGTTTTCAGATGCTCTTCCTGTCTATGAATGAAGTCAGTGAGCTCGTTTTCTTCAGAAAATGCACAGCCAGCAGGCTCCTGTTTTGATGGTGCAATTAAGGTCTAAGGTGCATTTGGTGTAGGCTGATAATGAATAAAGTGACTCTCAAAGGGACACAATCCACGGTGTTTTCTGCACAATCTGGGCTTTTTGTTATTTTGACTTTTTTTGTCCAATTTATTGCAGATTTCAGATTTTGCACTACTTTTGGGACCTAAAATGTTTTTTCGAAAAAAGTTCATATACGCTGTTACAGAAATCCGTTCAATCAGTCACTCATTCCTTTATTTATTACCCTGTTTAGAAATTGTGACCATAATTTTCAATGGTGCTGAGTGTAGCAGATCAACAATATGATCTAAAAGCTTAATGAACCAAATCAGGTAATACAGAGTGTATATACATATACAGTATATATATAGTCTGAGTCTGAATTTTTGACACGATTGCTTCCTTTTTCTGTACAAATCTTTGAATTCTTGAGCGCGGGTGTGTGTGTCTCCCTGTCCCTAAACTTGTCTTTTCCCCTCCGTGTTCAGGACGATCCGGGTGTGGCTGAAGAGAGACAGTGGTCAGTACTGGCCCAGCATCTACCACACGCTGCCATGTAAGTCAGATTGATCTCAATCCTGTTGAATTCCTTCGTGTTCACGCTCAGAGCGGACAAATTTAGTGATTTTGTAAGCCAATATTGTCAAGAATATGAATAGTGTGAGTACGAAATGTTTCCAGATTGAAAGCGTAAACATTATCTTAGCTTCACAATCTGGATGGATGATTACTTTCACTGCTGTTATTTCATAGAAATCCACCAACAGTTCCTTTTCTCCCTAAATATTCTACGGAGGTTCAGTCTCCTTGCAGCCAGTCGGTTGAAAAGGTCTTTAGCTGCTCTCTGAGATATCATATAACTCTATTTCACTGGTCAGTTTGTATAGTCAGAATAATAATGGCGTTCCTTTCTACCACTGCTGTAGTCAGCCTGGTGTCAGATTCTCAAACTCAAGCAGTTACATATCTGGTCAGCCTTTATTTGGAACTGCATATTCAACATAGATTTACATCAACACTCAGTGAACGAAGGATGTGGACGTATTACTTTTAAAGGGCGCAAATTAGTTTTGTTCCTGTCCTGTTTTTTATAAATGTAATATAATTTGTTTTGGCTGCTCGAGCCAATTATGCAAAAACATCACTTTGAGATTATTCTGAAATATTTTGATTTTTTTTTATATATATAACTTTTCAAGGCTGAAAATGGATAGTTGCTCTTTTTTTCGTGTTTTCAAAATTACGTCCTCTTAAACATCAAAATGAATGCTACTGTTACTGTAACCTTAACCATAATCATATACAGTATATATATATATATATACATATACATACATACATATACAGTATATGTATATATGTATATTTCTTTAGCTATGTATAAAATAGCAGTTACTGTAGAAATACCAATGATAATGATAACTTTATATGTATAGCACCTTTCATACAGGAAATGCAACTCAAACTGCTTTACAACAAGGAAAATACATGCATGCATCACATAAGATAGAATAAAATGAACATAAAAAACCTGTGAAAAATACTGATATTACAAATTAAGATACAATTAAGTACAATACATAGATTAACATAAGATAAAAAGACAGGATAAAAGACATCAAATCAAGTAAAATCTTAAAAGAGAGAACGCAATCAAGTGCTAAGAATAGAGAGATATATTTTTAAGAATGTCTCTTTGGCACTTGTGCTTTATTGTGACAATCACAGTAGAAAGACAGACAGGAAGTACAGGGCATAGAGGGGATGACGTGTAGCAAAGGGAACAGGCTGGAACTGAACCAGCACCACTCACCGTGTTACCTGGTTTTCACTCATAATAAATGAGCCACCGGGGAGCCTCAGGGCTTTTAAGGTTTTCAGGAATGCAGATGTGCATGTATCTTACCGCTATCACTGTAAAAACAAATAGAATGTAATCTGCTCATAATAAACACTGGAATGGCTGTGAGATGTTTGTTTTACTCGATTATCTCTACACCTCCACCAGAGGCAATAACACATTTTTAGACTTTTAAAGTTGAAATTTTCCAAAATGGCCAAATAATTATACATATTATTCTGACTATTGGGAAACATATGTGGAATATTAACACCTTAAAGACTGAAATGAAGATCCAGTTGGTGCTTTGTGTCGGGTGTCAACTGTGTCTTCTGTTGTGTAACTGAAGGAAATCCTGTGCAACCATCAGCAGATTTAGCTTAACGGACAATGCAGCACTGGTAGCACAGTACATTAAAAAAAAAGGATTTGTGTATAATGTAAACGGTTTTAGTGGAGCGGTGTTGGTATTTTATGTTTGTGTTGTAATTTCGCTGAGATGAAGTGAAAGAAGCTTGGAACGATAAGAGGAATTACATCAAATTAACTCGAGAGCCTGAGAGAATAAATTCACCCTGAAATTATGCATCGATTTATTATCCACAAGTTAAGTTTTCACTCAGCACATACTTTTCCTCAGTAATGACCCTAATCAGTAATGACTCATGTTTGTGTCATTGTCCTGGAACATTGGATTGGAAAGACTCTGGGCCCTTGTTTTATTTTGGTCTCCTAAAGCCCGGCCAACTCATCCAGGAAATGCCGACAGCTCAGTATCTGCAATAAAATGGTTCCACATAAATGTCTGTTTTTTATCTGCTGTCATTTTAGGCTTATTTCCCCCCCCTTTAAATCTCCCGAGGAGAACCTTAACTAAAAGAAATGGTGGCACTGAGAGAGAGAGAGAGAGATTTACAGTCCACCTCACACTGAGTAAATTCAATCATCCAGAAACACACACACACATTAGTCAGGAAGGAGAAACACGCTGCACGGATGAACTCTTCAAGTCCTCTTCATGTGGACTTTTAAGGAAAAATACACAATTAGAAAGTGTTGGACTAGAACTTACATTTTGCTAGAATTAATTATATTAAATGTAGAAAATTGTATTGATGTATATTATTATTATTATTATGTGTATAATCCTATGAATAAATGTGGTGTTATATGGAGGTGTATTGTACGGTGTATCTATGTAACAGTAGGTACTACTAATGATAATGTTAATTATGTCGGACTCTTGTGGGTCCAAGAAGTTTCCTCGCTCATGTAAAGTACTTCCATATCTGGATTTTATACTATTTTTCGCCGTTTTGCAGTTACACTTTTCAAATGTTTTTACTTTAAACATGGCAACGTAGGAGTTAGTATTTGCAATTGTGGTTCCTCAAAATGGTGTTTTACAGTGAACGGACGCATGAAAAGCCCCTGCAGACTGTGAGAGAGCACAGTAAAAAGAACAGAGCTCTGAGTAAGAGGTGAAGGAGAAGGAAATCAGCAACAGAGTGCACGGAATCAAGACAGGCAGGAAAATCAACACACTGATTGCAGTTTTAGAGGTCAAAATAAAAAGGAAATCTGGATCAGAATAGAAGCAATATATTTATAAAAAGACACGCAGAGGATGTCAACAAATTTCCTCAGCCACCACAATGTTCCATGACCAACAGGAGATCTTTTTAATATTACATATAATGTGTTTACAGTACAGTAAAACTACACTTCAACAACAACGTATTTCACATTCAACAACAACATACGGCACAAAACCTCTGTGGTTGTGGAGGATGAAAAAAAGTTGTACAAATAATGTTGAAATAGTAAAAGAAACTTTTTAAGAAAATGCCGTTTTTTTGTATTCTACCCACGAGCATTTGAATGCATCATTTGCAGTTATCATGACTTCTCAAATTTAAATGGGAACTATCGAGAAACCCGTGAAACGCGAACGTACGTGCCAAAGTTTGGATTTCGCACCTCGCTCGCCATGTTTCCATGATTAAAAATCATTTTCTAAACATTTTTGTCCTGGACAGTTACCAGTTAAATAGAGGACAGAGAAACATCGTCCCATTTCTCACAGTAACACCACAAAATATTGCGTAGTAACTTTTTTTTGTTCAATATTTCTGCCATACAGAGCTCCTTTTTTCCAGCTTATGGAGCCAAGTAGGCACATTTTTGTCATTTTTTTTTCTCCCTGTTTCTGCAGCGACATGTTCCTGTATGTCCTTCAACCCAGAGACCAGGCGGCTGTCAGCGGGGATGGACACTGGCGTTATCAGTGTAAGTTCAACCATGAAGCTCTTCCTCTTCAGAACTCTGTATTTCCTCGTCCAAATGGGCCTGTTGTTGTCTCGTGTTGTAGTCCAGTCCAGTAGGGACTGCCTGAGGGATACATACCGGTCTAACCTGTTGTGTCTTTCTTGGTATGTTGACAGAAAGGACTTGGACAGGGGATCATCTAAATTATTTTTTTTTTTCTAAAATTGCTTCTCTCCAATTACAAGTGGCTTTTTTTTTTTTTTTTTTTTTACTAGCTGTGAAGTTTCGCAAGAGCTGAGTGCAAGTCTTTCATTTTAACCAGAGCAGAGAGGAGAGAGAGAGAGACGTGTGCCTCAGAAACACAAACCTCTACAGGACCCGCGGTAAACACGGCAGGAGAAAACAAAAAAGAGAAACATGGAGGGAAGTTGGAGAAGTGCTGTCATCGCAGTGTTAGTGCTGGAAATGTATTCTGCAGCTCTCTGCAGCAGGAGAAGCTGCTAATCAGGCGCTGTAAAACCACGGCCTGCATCGATGTGCTGGTTCTGATTGAATCCAAACAATAAGTTGCACAATCTCAATGTGTTTTCCAGACCGAGAGAGGTTTGTGGAAATGAGGAAATATCTTTTTGGGCCATCGAAGTATGAGATAGAGTATGGAGTTTTAGTCTTGATCATGTTGTCTGGTCAAAGTAGAACCTCAAAAATGAAAAAAAAAAGAAAAGATTTCTGAGTCGTCATCACAGTGTAGGCCAATGTACCTGTTTATTATAGTTCATATATGATATTATGTAATGTTATTGTCACTCCTTGACGTGCAGAGTAGCACAGTAGCTATAAAGTTTGCTTTCCTGGATACACAGTGGAAACGTTATGGAAGGTTTTAAATGTCAGATAAGTGTAGAAACCCCGAAGTAAAATAGCTGCTTTTGTGCAGTGCACTCAGTCCATTTAGCCTTCAGTGGTTTCTTCTTGAGTCATTTACATTTGGCGCTGCTGTGAAACAAAAACCTTAAAATCGGAAAACACACACCAACACACACGCACACGCACACACCCACACCCACACATACACGCAGAGCATTGTTGTGTTCTCATATCGCAACAGATCTGTGGCAAGCTCATCTTCTCTCCTCTGTAACCTCCAGACACTTGGATCCGCTTGGTGGTTACAGAGGATATGAGTCTGTCATCTACCGTGTCATTTCCTGCGCAGATCAACATGTAAATGATGTTTTTTGTCTATGTATGAGGTTATAGAGGAACTATTGTGATTTTGTTTTTCAATTCAAGTAGGTGGAAACCGTTGTTGGTTGATGAGGGCGGAGGTAAATTCAGATGTAATGTTGATAACAGAGAGGTAACACACGATGGATTTGAATAATACTGGTTTTTGAACAGTGTAAGGATGCTGTGTGATGTTTGATTCAGCATCAAACTCTGCAGCAGCATCGTGCTAATGTCTTTTTAAGTTTCGGTTATTTTGTTTATGTAAGACCCTTCATAGATGTATGATAAAATACAGTGATAAATACATTCCTGCCCAATGCATTTTCTCAGCACAATTTACACTTCAGCAACATGAGTTTTATTTGGGAACCAGCGTGTTGACCTTATTTCTCCTCTTCCTGTCTTGCAGGAGTTTGTACTTTCAGAAGACTACAATAAAATGACCCCAGCCCGCACCTACCAGGGTGAGACTGTGTGTGTGTGTGTGTGTGTGTGTGTCTGCGTGTGTTACTTCTTCTGTGTGGTCTTTTGTGAGTCAATATCTAAGATTACTGGAGGAGAACCAGAAACACATTTTAGATGAACTGAAACTGTTGTTTGTCACAAGAAGTGATCACACTATTTTCCATACTATTTTTTTTTATTTGATTTTACTTAAACTCTATATTTTTTTATTTGATTTTACCAAACTATATTTTTTAAAATTAGACAT
>OMNV01012433.1:30205-43039 GCA_900303265.1 Brotula barbata
TACAACAGGTATTCCAGAAAGAAAACATTTAAAGATTTTTTTCTCAAACAAAATCCACAAAAAAAAACTTGTACATTGAACTGTGCAAGTTTTTTTGTGGATTTTGTTACTTCATAAGTTTGATAAGAGTTTAGAATCTCTGCATATTTATTTTTCACCAAAGCCTGTACAGCTCTGTGTACTTTACAAACACTGCAGCCTGAGGAATGTTTGCTCTTTGGGTTTTGTACTGTTTTCTTTTTACTCATTTCTTTCTGCTGAGTGTAAGTACCTTGAAGTATAATACTACTCATGCATTACTTATACCTCACTGTACTTCTCTGCATCTACAGTAAACCTTACTGTATGCTTTATGATCTGTACCACTTGTCCATGTGAACCCGTATGCACTGTGAAACTATGTCTCTGCACTATTGTCCCCCAAGACAACGTCCTCTTCATCTGTCACAATTGGTGAATTGGTGTGTGTGTGTGTGTGTGTATGTGTGTTTGTCTGTGTCTGCAGCCCACGAGGGTAAAGTGACAGTGGTGCTGTTTGTATTGGAGATGGAGTGGGTGGTGAGTACCGGCCAGGACAAGAACTTAACCTGGCACTGCTCAGAGAGCGGACAGCAGCTTGGGACCTATCGCACCACGGCGTCCGTTTCAGGACTACAGTATCCTTCTCAGAACAAAAGGCAACCAGGGGAGGGAGGCGGGGGAGGGGCCAAGGGGCTCACGTGACAGTTTTCTGTATCAATTCTATTTAGACTCAGATCTTTGGTGACAATTATCCTGATCTTTTTCTATGAATTTTTCAGGTGAGATGAGGACCGTCTATGACACAGTTTATAGTGTGTTTGATCCTGAGTGACCCCCCTGTACAAGCCCAGAGGATTTGATGATTTTATTGACAAGAGCAACCTTTAAGAACCTTTTAGATGATAAACACACTTCAACCTAACTTTTAATTTCCACCAAAGAATCATAAAGTGAATGTCCACTGCTTTTACTTTAATTACAGGATAGATATTTTATAAGGTCAAAGTAAACGGCTACACATCTGGTCAGCTGATAGATTTAGACAGAGAGGGGCCCTTCTTAAAATCCCTAATCCACACACTGGCCCTGTTAGCCATCGTCTGCCGGTTAGTGATTGGATTGGGTTCTTCCCTGATGATTCCCACTGCACTCGGTTCCTTAACTATCGTGTCCATTCCTTCAACGGTTCCCGTGTTCAGTGGTTGCTATGGGACTGCTGGGTGTGATCCCCCTTTGATGGTGTGGACATACTTAGGTACCCACAAACGTCCTTGAACTGAGACACATTTGATTTTAAGATCAACTTCTCTTTCCTAGCCAGGCAGGAGTGGCCCTCTTGGACCTTCTGTTTGTTTGCCGGTCCTGATGGTCCTGATTTAGACCCCTGACTTGAGGGTTCTGTCTGGCTGGTTGAAGTCTTCTCTGGCTGGTGCTTGAACAGGGATTAGGGGCGTGACTCGGTTGTAGTCCTCTCGACCGTCTTCGCTGATTGCCCTTTCTTATTTTTGTTGTAGAGTTGGTCCTCCAGGTCCCAGCTCTTCATAGCTGGTCCAGCTGTTTAACGGTGGTCTTTCCGGCTGGTATTTTCATGAAGCACTTTGGACAAGTACGATTTTTTTTTAGGCATTTCTGCTTTATTATGATGAATACGGAAGAGAGATAGACAGGTGGGAATCGAACCTGTGCTGATGCTGCACGTGGCATATTCTCTACCAGGAGTGGAAAATTCCTATTTGAATGAAGATTAGGATTATTAATACTCTTATATATGAATAATGTTGAGCATTTTGAGTGACTTAAGACCAGGAAAAACTTCTACATGATTGAATAACTGGACTTATAAACACATCATTTAGGTATGTTTGTAAGCATACTTCGATTTGTGTCCAAGACGTAGTCATGACATCTATTCGTTCCCTTTGGGACAGTGTGGTTAAAGTTTTGATATGTATTTAATCATTCTGAATGTTTGGAGTTATTTGAGGAATCCTGCGTGCTCTGGGCCCTGACCCGTCTCGGCCTTTCACTGGGACAGCAGAATCTGTTTGGTAACTTTTCCCTCTTCCAGCTAAGCACTCCAAGGCACAGTTCAAGTAGCTTAGTGGTTAGTTTGTACTAATGGGAAGAGCTAACAATAGGTATCAGTCATGCTGTTGTCAAGGAAACCGTTCCTGCAAGGGCCCGATGAAAGACTGCGAGAGTACTTGGCAACAACACGGATCCATACCAATGAGGCTGCCATCGACCCACGAGGCCGCTGGGGTTCAGCTAGCTTAGACATGCTAATGATCTGCGTGTTTGGTTAGCGCGAGAAGAGAGCAGTGGAAGAAATACAGAGGAACTGAGTTTGGTGTGATAATGACAGGATGTTGTGACGGTGAGGGGCCACATTAAATTTAACCCAGCGTGTGTGAGTCGGTTGAATTTAGGCAATAAGCGGTTGGAAAGGAAAGAATTACTGCTATCACGCTAGCAGTGGCTAGCAATGGTTGACTGTGATGTCTGTTGAATTGCGGTAAAATGTGGAGCGAATTTCCTTGGATTGGATCAGTTGCAACACCAAATTTGAAATTGTTGCAATGTGAATTTTTTGTGTGGGCCTTGTTCAGCCTACACAACCATAACCATAATATTTACCCTAAACGTGTATAGATGCAATGTATTTGTATGTATAGACTAAATTCACAAGTTATGTTCAGGGTTCTGCGTATTTCTGCCTAAAACGTTATATAAAAAAACTAAGTTAGGGCTTTAAAAAGGGCTGTGAGTCACTTGGCACACTTACATGCTGTAAATAATTATTTGTTATTACTACAATCAAAGTCCAAAATGAGATCAAGCTGTCTTTACTTGCATACTTACTTGAATAAATTCATTTCAGTTGCCTTGATCGCAGTATAATCAAACTAAAATTCCATGTAAACATGGAGACGCTGTTTTGATGTTTTGTTCATTACCCCTCAGAATTTTCGGTGAAAATTCATTTTATTCACTTTTCAACCTGTGCAAAACAAAGTACCTCAGCATGTTTTGTACTTTAATAGATTGACAGTGTGGATAAGAACTGATTTCTCATGTTATCTGGATGTTTGATCCAGTTATAGGGTATTAATTGACTTTTAGAGTTATTTGAAGATGGCACTTCATGGCAGCTGATTTATTTTTCCCCCACAGCACCGTGTGTTCTTTCTTAATCTAATTCTATCCCAGATTTGATGTGGAGACCAGACACGCGTTTGTCGGGGACCAGTCCGGTCAGGTGACCATCCTGAAGCTGGAGCAGGACAGCTGCAGTCTGGTCACCACCTTCAAGGGACACACAGGTACACACACACACACCAACAGAGAACATATATGTTTCTTAACTTCATGTATAGTATGCATAGTTTGGAAGTTTTTAAAAGTTACTAATGGATCTGATTTGTGACTTTTTTACCTTTCATGTAGCAGGAGTAACAAAAATGGCTCTGAATGATTACTAAATTTTAGATTTTTTAAAGAAAAGAGATCATACATTTTTAATTTACGAAAAGAAGTCCTGTGATGTGCCAACGTGTGTGTGCCTGTGTGTGTGTGTGTGGTTTTTTTTCTGTGCTCCAGGTAACGTAACAGCACTCTGTTGGGACCCGGCGCAGAGGGTCCTCTTCTCTGGAAGCTCGGATCATTCCATCATCATGTGGGACATCGGGGGACGCAAAGGCACCGCCATTGAACTACAGGGACATAAGTAAGACACACAGCCGTCCTTCTGTATCCAGCAGTAACTACAGCACTTACATAAGTGAGTCTTAGTCTTGGTTTTATTGACTTAAAGCAAATTGGTAGTAGCCTGTGTGTTTGTCTCTTTACAGTGACAAGGTTCAGGGCTTGTGCTATGCCTCACACACACGTCAGCTCATCTCCTGCGGCTCCGATGGAGGCATCGTGATCTGGAACATGGATGTCACAAGACAAGAGGTGAAAGTTGACAATCATCTGCGTTCAAGCTTTTATAAATCAACGTTTAGTGCTGCTGTCCTGTCAAATGCTAAGAAAGACATTGACATATAGTAAGACTTTCTCATCCTTTTGGGTTCTTCCCACTTCATGGAAATGTTCTTCAATTGTTCCATACCGTGACTTTTCCGTATTTTTTCAGACTCCAGAGTGGCTGGACAGCGACTCCTGTCAGAAATGTGAGCAGCCGTTTTTTTGGAACTTCAAACAGATGTGGGACAGTAAGAAGATTGGACTACGACAGGTACTGTTCATTCCCATTTCTAAGTTCACCTTTTTAAAATAAAATCTGTGTTAATGGTTAAAATCACTCATTACTGCAGCATCGATAAGGTAAAACCGTTTTATGTCCTGCAGCATCCAAATAAAGTAATAATTGTCCAATAATGTATTTTTTCGTACTTCACTGATAATTATCTTCAGTAGGTATGAAAAGATTCTTATTATTATTATCAATCATATTTCTCAGCAAAATCATCAAAGTGGATTCCGTGAGCAACAAGTAACTTTCATGTTAGGATGCATTCTGGGTAAAGCTGTGTAAAACCAAACCCAACATGTGGAATCAAGAGGACTTTTAAGGGAAAGTAAAAATACTATAGCTTAAAAAACAAAACAGAAGTCTGGGTAACGATTGGATGAATTGATTTTTAAAACGATTAAAAAAAAAGATACATTTAGAAATTAGGAGATTTTAAATATTTTTTTCAATATCGCATACTTATTCATGTCTTTAAATCTATTCAAAGTCCATAAAGTATACTTTATTACCTTATTTCTAAAAACACCACAAACAGTAGAGTATGTGAATTTTAGTAAGTAATCATATCAGTAAATTCTGTAAAATGTTAAATGTAGAATATGGGCTGAATATTAACAGGCATAATAATTATAATATCTATAATATATATATATAAAAATATAATATATAATATAAATATATAATATAATATATTTTGCACAAATTAAATGAAAATAAGTAATGCATGATAGGATTTATGCTGAGTTGTGATTTATAATGCCACCTTTTTCATTCTGGGCTTCCGACTGGAAGTGCTGGAAAGCCGCCTTAGTCTGTTATCATCTGCTCTTCTCCTCTGTCAGCACCACTGCAGGAAGTGCGGCCAGGCAGTTTGTGGGAAATGTTCCTCCAAACGTTCCACCATCCCCCTCATGGGCTTCGAGTTTGAGGTGCGCGTGTGCGACAACTGCCACGAGTCCATCACTGACGAGGAGTGAGTAACCGTTCTGCTCCTCTGTTGTGGTTCAGGGTAGAAAACAGAATTATAGCCCATTTTCTAGCTGGTCTCTGTAATACTATCTCGTGGATGAAAGGCTTTCTGCTCACCCCACCTGGAACTAACCAGCATTCCCGTTGTGTCTTCCAGCCGAGCGCCCACCGCCACTTTCCATGACAGCAAGCACAGCATTGTCTACATGCACTACGAGCCCACCACCGGATGTCTGCTCACCTCTGGCACTGACAAGGTTATCAAGGTCAGACCAGAGCACACATGCATGCACGTTATAGCGCGGGCAAGGAAAATGCTCGCTGCTGATTGGCCGCCAGATTGGCGTCTTGTAAAAAGGTAGAACGGGGAAACGGCCAACATTCTTCCAGCCTAAGCAACAGTTCTGTTGCGTCGGTAATGGTTGGTTGATACTTTCCGTCTGCAGAGCTGTAAGGGTTGGCGTGACGTAAATTTGGTCGGCCGCTCGTATCGCTCGCTGTCTGGACCACAGCTCGCCAGAAGCTGTGGACGTGCTCGTGTTTATGTACTATAGTGGTGCTACAGAGAACAACAGGTCCGTCACAGCCTTTGACTTTGTAAATAACAATTACAAAACGGAACCGTTGTTTACAGAGTGGCTTCACACTGCTAAACACACACACACACGCACACACACAAACACGGACACCTCCTTATAAACACCCGGTGGTGTCCAAGATGACCTAAATAGACCTAACAAACAGTAAAACACAACATGACAGATTTTCCAACGCTTTTACTTGATGTACATAATACAATATTGTGGCATTAACAAATATGATGCATTGCAAATTTTTCCAAATATCCTGCAGGCCTAACGTGTCATACTGGCTGTAACAGCAAACTGATGATGGTGTGTGTGTTTGTGTCTCTCCAGCTCTGGGACATGACTCCTGTGGTGGCTTGAGAACGAGCAGCAGATGTCAGGAGCTCGGCGTCCACACGGGGGCGAAGTGGAGAACGAACCCAGCGTCGACGTCGTCGGGATGAAGATGAACTTTAGTGTGACATCACTGGTCAGTGGAAGCTGCTTAGGGAGCGCAGCAGGGCATTGGGGCGCATTGCTGTTATTGGTTATGGATGGTTGTGCGTGGAGTACTTTGGGGGGCATCTGCAGGTGTATAAGCATGAGTGAGTGTGTGTGTGTGTGTGTGTGTGTGTGTATGAGACTGTGGGGAGCCATTTGCTTCTGTCAGCATTAACTTAATTTTCATACATTCCTTGGTTGTCATTTGAAATTCCAGGCACGACGCTCCACGTTCAGCAGGTCCGTCTGCTCTCAGCCGTTGTGGGTTTTTTTTATCATGTTTGCGCGCACACAGAACTCATCTTTTACCGTCTACGTATCGCTAACGTTAATAGCCTGTAAGCAGGAATAACTAACCACCATCTTCCCGTAGGGTCAAACCTTTTACGATGCGAGTCCAGGCTGCTCTACCTCACACTGATCATTGACTTGACTACAAACTAAATCATTGACAAACCAAGCATTCCGAAATCCATAAAACCTTACTTTAAATTCCAACCTTCCAAACGAGACTGTAAATATACTCGGCTGAACTTTGTCCAAATGCGTTTGAAATTCGACATTAACATTTAGAAATGTTCCACGCGGCGTGGTCACAAAAACAGCCGGGCATCCCTGGTTTGAAAGTTTCACTTCCAGTTCAGCGTTTTGAACGATGTGTGGTACATGTGATGCTGTCATGTGGTGTGGGAACGTTTTCTAATTAAAGACACGAAATGGGAAAAGGAAGCATTTAGGACGTTCATGTGTTAAAGAACGAGTGCGAATGGGAAATATCTGTCGCTCGTCTTCAAACCACCTCCTGTCACGTGTTCCGTCGTGGTTGTTTTATGATGAAATTATTTATTGTACGTGTGGTCTTACATGTTTCTGACGTGAAAATGTACATATCAAGCTAATCGTTTACTGTGAGAGCATGAAGACTAAAATGGACCATCTAGGAGATCTCTTGGTTTGATTTGATTTGATTCTTCTCTAAATGCTGTTTGTGGTTTTTGTACGACTGATTGAAGAACATGTGACCGCACGCTGCTTCAAAGAGCTTCGTGCCCTTTTAGCTTCAAAGCCTGCTGAACGTTTTACAATGATGTGATCGTTTTAACCTAAAGCAGCGATGGTCATCACAGTTTGGATTATTCTAAGACGCTGTTCACATGTACGGCTTTGTCCAGTTTTGTCTTGGTACCAAATATCACCCTGAAGTCCCTCAGAGTCCATTTTCTGCATCTTATTCCATATTTGGGAACGTACACACAGAACACAGGATACGTACGCAGCGGTTGATCAATAATCCATTGATGCCACATACGCCTGTCGTTAAAGAAAAGACATGACTGGTGTTGTACCTGTTGCAACGCAGTTTTATTTTCAAATGAAAACATATCGAAAGAGGTAGTGGTCAAACAACTCGATACAGATAACCATTCTGACCGAGTTGTCAGGGTTTGAACTTGGCAGACATCTGCTCAAGAGCTTCCAGAAGCTTCTGCTCCTCCTGTGCTGTGGACTTGGAGAAAGCCAGAGGTAGATGTGTAGCTACAGCTTTACGATCTGCAAAAAAAGTAAGAGGATGCAAAAAGAGTTTGTTTTTTGACGCAGTTCCCCGACAATGTTGTTGAACTAATTCATCTTCCTTGTCAGGTCAAATCTTTAATATGACAGTTTAACTAAACTGCAGCCTGCTGTAAAGTGTGTACATCACACAGACCGATCCAAACTTTTGAGCCAAAGAGATTTGACGCATAGCTGCGTCCCTCCTTCACTGCAGGCTTTTGATCTCTGACGTGTGTTCTGGAAGTTCACTATTTTTTTTTGTGTTTTCCAAAAAGGAGGTGAATCGAGGGCAGCTCGACTCGGTAGATGATACTTGAAGACGTTTTGCCTGTCGTCATCAGTTCTCAACTGAAGGGGCCCCTTGGATGAGAGGCGAAATGTCTTCAAGTATCATCTGTCAAGTCCGGTCGCCCCCAATTCAACCCTTCTTGGATAACCATATCCTGGATGACTGAGGACCGTCAGACATTTTGCTGCTTATCCTGTTCGACAGTAGAGTGTATTTTCAAAAGGATTACCGTCTCTTCTCTCATTTTTCTTATTTATTTGCTGCAGTGACGTTGTTGGATTGTGATTTTAAATGTTGTCAGAAGGATATAATGTCTCCCAAATTTGTCATAATTCCTCCTCAGTATCTGGTGTTTTTCTTGATCTGACTGGAGCTTTTCCGCAGTAAAGCTGACACAAATCACAAATCATCCCAAATTTCACCTCCCTGCTGGTGATTTGGCACGCTTGGGGTGCCAAAATGTGTGCGAATAAATCAAATCCAACAATACAGAGACAGAAACCAGAGCAACTTTTCAACAATCAATCTGCAGTCATTGTGAAAGAGGTCCTACATTTTTATCTCAGCACAACTGAGAGAAAAGCAGCGAATGATTGTTGTGGGTATTGCAATAATCTTTCCATTTCAGGGCCAAGATTTGCTCTGATGGTGCACAGATGCGATGCATCATAGGTGAGACTGGTTTGCCGCATCACAAATTATGGCCAAAATATTCCCACCTTTTGGTTGGTTTGGCTTCTTCTTATAAGTGATGGGGTAGCAGGAAAATGCCATGAATAGTTTATGTAAAGTTGTGAAAAGAACAGCTGTTTCTGACCCTGGAAGAAGAGTCCACTCGGTTGCTTAGCAGCAGCTGCAGACGCTGCCAGCCACACCACCGTGTCAGCTCCCATGGCCTCCGTGCGGAGTCTGACCTGCATCTTGGCATGAAATTCAGGCATGGACGACCGGACAGCTGCAGTCAAAGAAAACACGAGTCAGCGACATCTTCAGGTAGGGGTGTAAACACGATCAGCTCGGGCTTCAAAGTTCAATACGCCAAGACTACATGTGGCACCCATCCCCTGGACCATCGAAGATACCGTTTATACATGTAAAAAACAAACAGGAAAGCAGTATGAGGTGCCGAGGTGTGGATCGGGTTCATTCTTCAAAGGGTACGACACATTCATTATAAGTCATTTAAGTACTTATAAAGTTTGTTTTTTATTATGTGGTGCTTTCACTCCACCCTGGTGGACACAAAATGACTCCAAACCAGATTATTGCCAACCTGTTGCTGATATGATTTGATTGCATTAACATGATAATTCTTAATCTCAGGTGCAACATTACACTCATCATCATGTCATATTTTTAATATTTTGTTCATACACATTATGTTTAATATTATATTATCTGGTTATTATCATGATCCTGTATCGTGTTGAATATCACACATCATGTACTATAGTATGTTAAATATTGAGAGAAATACTACACTACACTACCGTACAATATTACTTTGATCGTTTTATCATTATGTGCAATAGTAGGTCTGATTTATTAAATGTTATGGCCATTATCAGGTGCAAAATCACTTTTTATCATTTCCCAAACTGTCAATATTACTTCAATATCATCGCCTATTCAACTTCCTGTCTAAAATATTTTTATCTGACTTAAAAAAAAAAGTATTACTTCTGTTGTTATTCTATTAGGCACTGTTATTTTTTACTCTGTAGGCACTATTTCATATTTCTCTTCATTCTCAGGACTCGGGATTGTTTTTATTCTATGTTGGTGGAATTTTGAGCAATCGCTTGCACAAGAACTTCCTTTGAGATTTTATCTCAGCTACTCTTATGGACAGAGCAGTCTGACAGTGGACCATAGAGGTTATACAAGCATGATCATTTTCAAACATCAGTGCTTTATTAGAGGACATATTTCTGATCCTCCCCCCCCCAAACAATGCTTGTCTTTGTATTGTCAGCTACTTAGAAATTGCATTAGCTTGTGGCAAATACCAAAACTGTGCTTCCCTAAAACCTGCCTGGATAACAAATAAGTAATATTTCCTAAAATGGATTGTAAGTTTGCAGAGTACTTCCTCTGTTCTTGGCATCTGTTTTTCACAACTAAAAGGTGGTATGACATCATTTGTCCAGCAGATGGCCACGTGGGTTATCGAAAGTGCTGGAAAATTGTATCGGAAAATATCCTGCATAATATTTTTACATTACCTCACCATCAAGTAATTTCATAACAGATTGTGTGCATCTTGGTGAATTTACAATTTATTGGATCTTCAACTACCAAATGTGGTTGACTTGTTTGGTTGTGCTTACCTGGCGTGTCAGCCCAGCCGGGGTGCATGGTAGAGAAGTGGATCTCTTTGTGCTGATTGGCCCACAGCTCAGTCAGAATCACCTGCTGCCTCTGTGGAGTAAATCAAAACCACAAAAGCATGTCAACAAACACAAAGATAAGAACACAGCTTTCATGTAGTTCGTGATGAGATCTAGAGTCTTTTACTTTGTTTTGAGCGTAGGCCATGGTGCCGTCAAAAGTTCCCCTCTCACACTGGAGGTCGTCCACGTTCAGCCTCTGTGTCAGCATACCGCCGGACGACACGGTGATCTGGATGAGACGAGACGAGATGTTTAGGATAAGACAGGATAACGAGGACGGCTGCTTGGACAAGGATTCGTTTTATCCTACGAAGCTCTTGTGCGCTTGCTGATCGCATTTGTGTGTTAATGAGGAATCTCAGTCACCACTCTTGGGTCTTCCACCTTCTTCAAGGCAGGTATCAGCGCTGTGGTGAGGATGTACATACCTAAAGCAACAAATGAAAGCACAGAGGTCAGTTCAGCAGTTACCTGGATCATCGAACAACTGCATTCTGTTTATCAACCTGTGTCCATTCAACAGGCTGACAAAAACTTTCATGTGTGGTACTGTGGTTTTTACGAGCAACATGGGAGCATTATGGTCCATACAAAGGGCTATGGACCTGATCTGATATCTCCAGAACACTAGTAAGTTTGTACATCATTTCCAAATCAATCACAAATCCCTGCAGTATCACTTTAATAAAAGAAAAAAGGATCCACATGCGTTTTCTTGTATGAAAACAGTCTATTGGGGTTCCATGAAAAAAAAAAGAAAAAAGGATCCACATGTGTTTTTTTGTATGAAAACAATCTATTGGGGTTCCATGAAAAAAAAAAGAAAAAAGGATCCACATGCGTTTTTTTGTATGAAAACAATCTATTGGGGTTCCATTTGAACAATTTCTTGGAAAACTGCTGAGTTGTGGTGATGATGTTATGATATTATAATGGTAAAAAAACTAGACAGCCAAGTGATGTATGAAACCAGAACTAGTTTAAAAAAATTAATCAGAAAGGTATTGTATTGTACCGGCACGGAAAGTGAAACATTATTGGAAACACATCCTTCTTTATTGTCATGTCAAGAAAACATACTTACCAAGCGTATTTGTGGCAAAGTTTTTTTCCAAACTGTCCTCAGTTAACTCTCTCTGATTCACCATGCAGCCCGCGTTGTTGATCTGGTGGATATAAAAAGTTAGATTACAATAGAAACTGTACAATGGTACAATGATTTGACAGATAACATGCATATACGTACCAGCACATGAACAGTGTTGTTTTGAGAGAAAGTCTGCGCAAACTCCCACACTTTGCGAGGACTGGATATATCCAACATATGTACATGAACGTTCTGCAGATAAAACAAGACAGACAGAGGTCATCCAAACCGGTCTGGAACACAGATGTTATTCATCTGGTAATGATCTGTGTGTTAGCAGATGTTAGCAAATTAATCAATATTTACTAAAACTGTGCACAGTAGTTAAACAGCTGTTTGGTGAATGGATTAGATCTGAGTGCAGGTTTCAATCCCGGTCTGTATTATTGTGACAGTTCTTCATAATATTTAGTAGCTAATCTATGATCATACTGTTTTCTTCTCTTATGTGCTACGATCCGACAATGAAAATAATGAACACATTTTCATTGTCGTTATTGCCAATTACGTCGACTCTTTGTTCCAGCCCTCCTGCAGAAGCAGATTGATTGTTTGGAATTACTTCCTTATCCAATCATTGTGTTACAGTGTCATACTGTATGTAATGTTCTCCTACTGAAGGTCCACTTTAGGGTTTACATCAAAAGGATTCCTCTGTGTGTTATCTGGATAATGATATTCACTGTCAGAATTGTAATCTTAAGTCTCATGATGACATTGTGATAAACTTTTGTTATCTGTATCCTGCCTGCAACGTGACTGAATCTCAGAGTGTTGTAGTCAGGCAGTTCTTCATCCAATTTCTATGAGGATCCCTAACAACTTTTTTTTACATTGGACTTTGAAACTAATTGTACTGACAGCTTGAAGAGTGAGAGATAGATAAATAAAATGCAGCTTCACCTGATTTTTACTTTTTTCGACAATTTCATCTTTGGCTGCTTCTGCATTCTTATTGCGACAAACCATGTGAACAGTTCCACCTGTGGATGTACAAAGAAGCCAAATGAATGGATCAGCTCACAGTTTACCTCTTTTGTGTGCATATGTAAAAACTTTTCTTCTTTTTAAGTGAGAGGAGAGCAAGTGATGCTATAGTATACCTAAAGCTAAACGTGGTAAAAGTGGTTTCAGAG
>OMNV01012434.1:2457-12500 GCA_900303265.1 Brotula barbata
CTTTGTGATTAAATGTGACCGTTACAGTGTTCACAGCTACAAAGCATCCAAAGCTTTGGGACTGATTAAAGATGTCACAGCACTGTCATCCACACCACAAGGTCGTACAGTTGTGGATGAGCTGATGGAAAGTCATCCTGAATTGTTCCAAGGGAACGGAAAGCTGGAAGACTTTCAGGTAAAACTTCACATAAATCCAAATGTCAAACCTACATGCCCAACACATCGATGTGTGCCCTTCCACATGAGCTTAGGAAACTGGAGGCAGATGATATTATGGAGGAAGTCACTGTCCCCACACCGTGGGTCTCCCCTTTCATCACACCTCCTAAACCTAAAGACCCTGACAAAGGAAGACTTTGTGTTGACATGTGCCAAGTTAATACGGCCAAAGAGAGGGAACGCCATGTCACTCCCAGCACGGAGGGCCTGATGCAACAGTGTTTTCCGAGCTGGATCTGAGTGCTGGATACCACCAGCTCCAGCTTCATCCAGAGAGCAGATCAGCACATCATCACATTCACCACTCATATTGGATCGAGACATTACAAGAGACTGAGTTTTGGCATATCATCCGCTGCCGAGGATTTCAAAACGCCACATGCTAAACGCTGCAAGTCTTACTGGTGTGAAAGACCTCAGTGATGACATCATTGTCTATGGTCCCTCCCAGACTGAGCATGGCGATTACCTCTGAGTGCTGTTCAGGAGCCTCAAAGAAAGCGGTCTCACCCTCAATTGAGAGAAATGTGATGCAAGGGTTCATATTTTCTACAGAAGGAGTTTCAGCCGATCCCTGAAAACTCGCTGCAGAACCACAGAATCCAAGTGAAATCAAAAGTCTGCTGGGTATGTCAAATTACTGCTCCAGGTTTCACAAAGTCTTCTCTATCTAAGCCTGGGAATTGGGTTCAGAACAGGAAGCTGTGTTTTGGGCTCTGAAAGACAGTGACACTAAGGTGTCATACTTTTACCCAACAAGCAAGGTCCCGATGGGAGCGATTTGGGGTTAGGGTCTTGCTCAGGGACCTTCGACGTGGAGGAGCTGGGGATCACCTAAACCACGCCGCGCCAAGAAGACAATGCCCATACAGTCAGCCAGGGCAAGGGGGTCCGGGCAGGTCAGCCAGTCGGACGTGACTCCAAAAATCAGGCCGGGCAAGTGTTTCATCAGAAAGCGTGAAGTCCAGGGACCAGGACAGCCAGCAGCGTATAGTGGTTTAATAAATGGTAAATGGACTGCATTTCTAGAGCCCTTTTCTAGTCTGGCGACCACTCAAAGCGCTTTTACAATGTTTGCCTCACATTCACCCCTTCACACACCGACAGCCGAGGTGACCATGCAAGGCCCACTTGATTGTCGGGAGCAATTTGGGGTCAGGGTCTTGCTCAGGGACCTTCGACATGGTGGAGCCAGGGATCGAACTGGCGACCCTTCGATCACCATACCACCTAAGCCACGTTGCCCACATATAACACATTATAATAAAGAAAGTGTACTTCAAGGCTCAAATATACATACGAATATTAATGTTTAGGATTGCATCCAAATTTATAATAACAGTCATTAAACCGTAGAAAACCTATAAGCATGCACTGTCTGTGTATAATTAAAGGAATATAAACTCGTCATAGAATACAATAGAGATGATTTAATGCACATTTTATGATAATGAGCTGCAAAAGTCAAGCAAGTGCCCAATACATTATATCGTGAAAAAAATAGTGGTCCTGTAGGCGGAAATGAGAACTGGAAGAAGTAGAAAAATAGACACGTTTAGCATCTGGATTTTGGCAGAATATTTGCACTACATCTGAGCTGAGTGCACCATATTAGCAGTAGCATAGTTTAAAATATATCCGCTCTTCATTATCACAGTTTAAATATATTGGTGTCTTGTCTTGGGACATATACTAAGAACTTAAAGCAAGTTCTCGAGAAAAAAATAAAAATAAAATAAATAATAATATTTTATTCAGTCAACAGGAAATCTCTGCATTATTGTATTCTAAATTCCATTGTCATGGTGGAGATGGCGTTAACAGTTATATTTAAATTCACTTCATTTTTATTAACTCTGTTTCTCGTGCTGCAAATATGTTCAGTTTTTATTACAGTTACGTTTCAATAAAGTTTCAAAAAACGTTTCTGTAAATACACTTAACGATAACGATTGACCAGATTAAGTTCCGGGTTACGCAAGAAATCAAAGTAAAAGCTTTGTTACACATAAACCCCTGTCACACGTCGACAAAGTCAGCGATCAGCGGTGACGATATTAGTTTGAATATATCCATCGAAATGTCCGCTTTCTGTCATTTGGCGGCCTCAGTCTCCGCCCTGGTGGTTACAACTCCGTTAAAGTCATTTCACCTTTCCAAATTGTATTGTGAAAACCGGAAGCGGAAGTTGACAGTGTTGTTTACCCTGACGATGCCGTCTGCTCACCTTGTACAGGAAGACCTTTCAGTTCACGCTTAATTCTCGAGTTTTTTTATGCCTCAACCGTTGTTTGACGCGGCTCGCCAGGTTACCGACAATGTCTGCCAATTATAAATATCTGTCGGTGTTGCTGCTCCGATGTGTCAAGTTACCGGCGTGTAGGATTCACACGGCGGGAAGCGCGTGGACAGCCAGGCGGCGTCTGGTCCCGGTTCATGTCCGAGGCGGTCATCACACTTTCTGTTCCAAGGTTAGTTTCCAAAGCGCCTTGGAACAAATCACCAATCTGAAAATGGCCTGAAAACACAAAGGAAAACTCCGTTGGAGCTGTTGGCTCTCAGGGGGTCTGTAGGTCAGCCTACATGTCGTTTTCAGTGGTCACACATTCCCGTTTGACTCCTCCTTGGAGCTAACAAACTGACCTTTATTGAGATTTAAAACATTTTTTACTGGTCACTAGAGCGAAAGAAACTGACAATAAAAAAATATAAAATGGAGCCATATTTCTACCAACCACATTCTGTGTCAGCAGATACTTCGATAGGAAAATGAAATTCATGGTGCTCCTCACCATGTCCGTACACTGTATATGTTAAGTGGAGCCCTAGATCCCCTGACCGGTGATTGCCGATGTCCCCGCTCTTAATGCCCTATCCTGTGTCCAGGCAGGGCCACCTTTTGAAGACGAGTACCCACCACTACCAGCTTATCAGTCAGAGTCGCAGAAGAAGGAGGTGTACATAATCCAAGCAAAAGGCTTCCCGTGGTCCTGTACTGCTGAGGACCTGCTGAAGTTCTTCTCTGGTAGGTCTATCTCAGGATTTAACATTCCAGGTCTCAGTCTTGGCCACGCTCAGGATCCTTAATGCAGGTGAAGTCGGCTCAAATCGAAGTGTGTCTGTAGACCCAGATCGTAAGATTATACAGCATTATTTATTGTAATTACAAAGTATGATTTATTCAGGGCTTAAACATCAGAGTACACTAACTCCACATTTATTTTATACACTGAATGAAAATCTTTTGTTCGTTTATTCATTCATTGTTTTTACTTTTCAGGTTATAATTCAAAAGTAAGTTCATACAAAGTACAAAAATAATTAATCACCGAGTCCAGTAATGCATCCATTTGTCTCTTAGCACCTTTCTTAAACACACTTTAGTGACATCTGGACAGGGCTGATCTGAAGTCGTACGCAGACATGAGGGAGAAAGAGCAGATGAAATAAAAAAGAACAATACTTTATCGATGCCTGCGTTATCTCTCTGCATTTAACCCATCCTAACGGTGAGGGGCAGCTGACGCACACGCATGCAAACACACACAACAGCGCCTGGGGAACAACTCCAGATCTTCCCCCTTGTGCCTCGGTCAAGGGCAACGGCAGGAGGGATTAACCTATCACATGGAGAATCCACACAGAATGGAGGGGAGGTCGACCCCGGGATTCAAACCCACAACTTTTCTGCTGTGAGGCAACAGTGCTAACCACCGGGCTGCCCACAATGAGCACGTGGTTCTCCGTGGACCTCAGTAGGTCGTGCATATGACCCACCCCATACAGCCGATCATTAACGGGACAAAAATGTACAAACTATCTGGTTCATACGCTGACCGTTGACAGCTCACCGTGTATTTGGACCATGAAAGGAAACCAACTGTGTCCTGGTTTTAAATGAAACCAGAGAACGTGGATAGAGGCCACGTTGATGCTCTCTCTTCCTCGCCGTCTAGCTCGCTGAGAAATGTTGTCGGAGCAGTTTGCAGTCACACCCCCAGTGTGTCATGTGGCTTCGTTGGCAACCTGGATGTTGTCTGTTATTTGTGATAATACATGAATCAATATGTATAACACTTATCGTTCCTGCTGTGTCGGTAGTTCAGTCACCAACAAAACTTTGGTGCTCGTTTGCCAAGTTGTCCCTTTTCGGTTTACTTCACTTGAAAAGTACACATCAAATGAATGCTCAGTCTGTGAGGCACCAATCTTGTGTATCTGGATGTGTAGTTAGCGTTGTGTATCGATCGGCCCTTATGGTTTACTGTGCGCCTCCACAGAGATGTTCATCTGCCAAAGTGGCAAACGAAAGGCAACACACAAACATTTAGGGGATATCGTGCTCACATAATCCTATTGGAAACCCTGTGTATCATATTGTCAGAGCAAATAGTTAATAAAAATCACATCCCATTTGTTGGGCAGCCATAGACTGTTCCCAGCCTCCACACGCCTTTTGGTGGCCTTAAAGTAACATTTTCACTTTTATTATCACCTTAATGTGAAATGCTTTGCTTC
This sequence comes from Brotula barbata, assembly GCA_900303265.1. Classification (NCBI taxonomy): domain Eukaryota; kingdom Metazoa; phylum Chordata; class Actinopteri; order Ophidiiformes; family Ophidiidae; genus Brotula; species Brotula barbata. The sequence continues at coordinate 7,198 of OMNV01012434.1, forward strand.
AGAGTGCAGGATCCGTGAAGGGACAAATGGGATTCACCTGACTGTGGACCGGCATGGGAGACCAATGGGACAGGCTTTCATTGAGATGGAGCATGAGGAGGATGTGAGCAAAGCCCTGGAGAAGCACCGTCAGTACTTAGGTTCACGCTACGTTGAAGGTTTGTCCCTTTCTGGGTTTTGCTTTGGACAGAAGTAAAACTGCAACACTAATTCCAATAGTGTTCAGGTGGACGAATGCTGATAGTAATGTATGTTGATATATTGTCAGATGTCTAACGTGTTAAATGTAGCTTCAGCTTCGTCCTTTTCCAGTGTCTGAAGTGACAAACAGCGATGCAGAGACGATCTTGAAGAAAGCTGTGCTGGCTCCAGCTGCAGATGGGGTGGTGAGGCTGAGAGGTCTTCCCTTCAGCTGCACAGAGGCTGACATCATCACTTTCTTCTCAGGTGGGCTGCACCACATGGAATGAGGCCGCTGGAGATGTTCTTACATATACGCTGTACTCACAGTACATTAATAATAAATAAATGTATTTATTTAGTACAGTGATTTATTATTTACTTAAAGTGATAATAGTGATAATCCTTTTTTTTCTTTTAAAAGGCCAACCCAAATCCCACATAGCTCTTTTGTTATTTAAGTCATTGAATGATTTAAATTTTTTACTCGTATCTCGCTCTCACGTTGATGCCTTATTTTTATTCCCCATACCAAGTACAGGACTTTGAGTATGGACTGATACAAGCGCCTATCCGATACTCAATCCTTTTTTAATACAATTTCAAAGCAAAGTCTGCTGTTGTCCTTAGTTTTTAACATATTTTTTTACATGCTTGGATAAACAGCAGGACGGTTTTCGTTGAATTTCGTTTAAATGCTCGTGCTGCTGTGACGGACTCCCTCGTGTTCGTCCGTTTGAATTGTTTGGCAAGCAGTACGCACTGTTCAAGTGTGAAGCTAGTTTTATCCAGCACGTGTGCTGAAAGACTTGGTATAATTACCAGTCTAGCATCAGAACTCCAGATGTAGGAAGTGAAGCATCTTCTAGCAGTTCTGACCTTTGACCTTTGACTTGCTGGTATGACCAAGGGGCCGCTTCTTCAAAATTATACCGATGGCTTGGCAGATTGTAGCGAGCCTCAAACTGTTCAATTAGACATAGAAAGCCTGTATTTTCCACAGACGTTTAAGTTTGGTTATCCAAGGTCATGAGTGCCACCATTTTCTCTTCTGCTTAGTTTTGTTTTTTTTGCTTTGATGCTGCTTTGGAGTTTGTTGAATTGTCTATGCAGTTTGTGTTCGCTGTGTCTCCAACCATTCGTGACACTCGCTCCTCATCACATAGATTTGCTTGGGAACGTCAATAAGTGATATCACCTCACTGTGACCGTCGCATTCTCATGACATTGTGATTGTGCTCTGCTAACCTGCTATTACTACGACTGTCATTACAATTCAATTGCGAGAAGAAAACCAAGCTTACAGAACTTGTAGGTATGATCACTTAGAAGGCCTTCACAATAACATGCATAGAGAAGTAAGACTGATAGTCTTGTTGTGTTGTCCAGGTTTGGATGTGGTGGAGAATGGAGTTACCATCATCCTGGATAACAAGGGAAGAAATTCAGGGGAGGCCTTTGTACAGTTTGTCTCCCAGGAAACAGCCGATGATGCCCTGCTGAGAGACAGGAAGATCCTGGGCAGTAGGTAGGACACTGCAGCCCTCACTCCTGACTACAGGAAGTGAACACGAAATTGTTTGTTTTTAAAGCACATCTAAAAGATGAAAAGCTTACACCCAAGTGTTGTACAACCACAAAGCCCAAGGAGACGAGGAGAGGCTGCCACAAGCAAAAAAAAACCCAACAACCATTACATACTAGGGAGAGCACTCGGGACAATGTACAACAATATTTTAAAGCGGCGAGCACAACGTCAGGCCAACCATGTAGAATTAGGCAGAATTAAAGCAAGTTCATAAAAGTAGATGTTAAGCTTCATTTAAAAGCAGACATTGAAGTGGAACGTTTTCTATATGGCAGACGGCAACGAAGGAGACCCTCCCAAAGGTGACCTGCTGCCTCGGTTTACAGGGCTTATCTCATAAACATGAACATGTGACAAATATAAACATGTTATTACAATGTTATTCAGTGTTATACAACGTCATCCAAAAATGTGTGAGTCTTTACTTGTGTCAACAGAAGTGACAGTGTGAAGTGTCCTCTCCGCTGTCATGTGTTTCCTGCTCATGCTATGCCGTTTGTGACATTGGTAGGTACATTGAGGTGTTTCCCAGCAGGAGCAGTGACGTCTACTCCACCTGCAGGAGGACGGCGTCATTTCCTCCGGCCAGTCCTCAGAGGAGGAACATTTTTGCCGTGCAGAGAAACCCTAAGAGTGGTGAGGCCTGTCTTTGGTGATGTTTTAATCAACATGTCAGTAGAGATGAAGAACAAATTGAGGGGTAGTCCTGCCTCATCAGTTGGAATGAATAGTCCCTAAAATAGTGAGGCAGAGTATTCACAAGTCCAAGATAAAAACTTAAAAATACTAATGTATTTTCATATTTTGAATAAAATGACATGCAGTACATTCAGAATTTCACCCGTCCCCATTGATGCAATTCACCCAACTTCCACCCATCCACCCCACCCACCCAACCTTCCACCCACCCATCCTTCCATCCATTCATCTGCCCACCCACCCATCCTTCCACCTACTCATCCACCCATGTGCGTGGATTTAGTTCATCCACCCACCCAACCACCCTTCCAACCTCTCATCCACCTACCCGCTCTCTCATCCACCCATCCATCCGTTCACTCATCCACCCATCCAACCGTCCACTCATCCATCTGTCCACTCCTCCATCCATCCATTTTTTAACCTGCTTAATCCCGGTCAGGGTCGTGGTGTCATCAGAGCCACCAGAGCAGCCTTGTCATTCCTTTCCATAGCAGCTTCCTCTAGACTTTACTGTGGAATCCCTAGACGTTCCCAGGCCAGCTGAGAGATGTGATCTCTCCAGCGTGTCCTGTGTTTAGTTGGATGTGTCCATTACACCTGCAAAGGGAGGTGTACATGGGCCATCATCGTTACAAGATGCCCAAACCATCTGAATTGACCCCTGCTGGAGGAGCAGCAGCTGTACTCTGAGGTCCTCCCCGCATCACGGAGAGTGAGCCCCGCCACTCTACTAACAAACCCCATAGATGATGATGATGAGGCTCCACCCCCGCCGTGACCCTGGCATGGATGAGGCGTGTAGATGATGGATGGATGGATGTGTTCTCATTATATGTATTGTTTTGCCACATGCGGTGCATCCATTCATTTTTTCATTCAATCACAACAATGATTCAAAGTCTGTGTTAACTTAATGAAGGCCTCCCTGAAACCTTTGTTCTTGATTCATCTCTTGTATCTCTTCAGGGTCCCGTCAGAGCTCCGTTCTGTCCCAACATTATCTTCATATGAGGGGTCTTCCCTTCCATGTGTGTGGAGAAGATATTGTGAAGGTAAAGATGTGATGTGGATGTGATATGAGGCCTGTTGGAGTAGAAGTTGTGACTTTCATGTCTGTGTTTTAGTTCTTTTTTCCTTTAGCCGTGTCCAAGATCCTCATTGAGTTTGGCCCTGATGGGAGGCCCAGTGGAGAGGCTGACGTTTACTTCTCCTGCCACCAGGACGCTGTGGCTGCCATGTCCAAAGACCGGTGTCACATAGGTGAGGAAGACATCTTCATGGCTTCATGTTTCATTCAGTCTGTTTTACAGTAATGATTCAAACACAAAAAGTTCAATGTTTTGAGTATCTACCAGTTGGAATGAAAACGTTTTAGTCCAACAGCCTCCGCAGCCTTTCAGTGCTCTGTCTGTAGTACAACAACAGGAATTACAACATTCCCAGTTGAAGGTACTTCCTGAAGACTAATCTGATAGATCCCAAAGGCGATTCGTTTTGTTTCTGCTTTCCTCCTCTGTCTTTATCAGCAGAAGGCAGCCTCTGATGAAATGCACCTCATACTCCCTAATTTTCATTTTCTTTTTGTTACTTTTCTTCAGTAGGCTGGACATTAAATGGAAACAGGACTGAGATAGCTGCTCTGTCTTGAAAGAAACATCTCCTGGATGCACTGGGACGCATCTTCAGTGATGTATCCTGGTGTCATCGGGTGTTTCGGGTCTCGCAACATCATACACCCTCTCCCAGATGACCCAGCCGGGGTTGATCATTCCCCGGCTTGCGTCCCAGTAGCAACCCACGGGTCTGCCCTTTTGAGCCACAGCCACCTTGTAGCTTTCTCTGCGGCTTCGCTTGCGGATTTGATGTCCCGCTTCTTGGCTTCCCCTGTCACGCCCAAACGGCCTAGAACTTTGCAGAGATAGCGTCCTGCAAAGCCTCTACAGCCAACCTCTATTGGCTCGTAGAATGTCCTCCAGCCCACTCCTCCACCAGCTCCTGATACTTGGCACGTTTCCTTTCGTTGGCTTCCTCAATCCGCTCTTCCCAGGGCACTCTAAGCTCCAGCATGATCAGGTGTTTTGAAGCCTCGGAGGTGATGATCATGTCTGGCCGGAGAGATGTTGATGCAATATGCTGGGGGAACCTCAGCTGTTTTCCCACGTCAACATGCAGCTGCCAATCAGGAGCTGTGTGGAGGAGGCCCATCGGTGTCTGTGGACATGCCCAGGGTCTCACTCCAGCTTTGATGAAGGGGACTGCCTTCTTCGGAGCATGATGGTGTTTGTTGGTGCTGATGGCTGAGGCTATGTTCTCAGCAATTGCTTTAAGAACCTGGTCTTGGCGCCAGTGGAAGCGACCATCAGCCAGGGCCTTCGGGCAGCTGCTGAGAAGATGTTCTAAGGAGCCTCTTCCAGAGCAAAGGGGACAGGAAGGTGTCTCACTCTTCCCCCAGACATGGAGGTTTGTTGGGCTTGGGAGGGCATCGTAGACTGCCTGCACAAGGAACCGGACTCGGTGGAAGTCTGCCTGCATGATGTTTGACCAGGTGACTTTGCGCTGCAACGTACTCTCCCACCTTGTCCATGCTCCCTGCTGCCGGAGTCCCACAGCCCTGCTCACTCGCTCTTCCTCCACACCTGCTCGAACCTCTTCCTGGAGTAGATGGTGGCCTTCTACCAGGGCCTGGCTGACTTGGGTCTTTGGGAAGAAGCCCAAGCCTGCTCTTCCTGTTGCCAAGACCCCTACCAGTGACCTTTGCCTTAGGCGTGACTCTGCCACCTCCACTGCCTTCTCAGCCTTCCACTTCCTTCCTGTCCTCACTTCAATCCCAGCT
>OMNV01012435.1:0-12201 GCA_900303265.1 Brotula barbata
TGTGTTGTTTCCAGTTCTTTTGAGCAGGTCTGACTGCCATCTGCACCCTGAGTGCCTTCACTCTACTCTCACTCTGTTCCCACTCTGCTTTCACTCTACTCTCACTCTGTTCTCACTCTGCTTTCACTCTACTCTCACTCTGTTCTCACTCTTCTCTTTCACTCTACTCTCACTCTGTTCTCACTCTGCTCTCTCATTCTGCTCTCACTCTGCTCTCTCATTCTGCTCTCACTCTGTTCTCACTCTTCTCTCTCACTCTGCCCTCACCCTGCTCTCACTCTGCTCTCTCATTCTGCTCTCACTCTGCTCTCATTCTGCTCTCATTCTGCTCTCACTCTGCTCTCACTCTGCTCTCTATCTATTGACTGATCTGGAATCAGAGAGGAATATAACTTTATCTGCAAATGGCAAACCCTGTCACAGAAGCAAATGATTAGAGAAATCAAAAGGAATATTTCCTGTCTTCTTCTTCCTCTGTGTGTGGTTTTCCAGACGCTGAAGTACATAATTTGGATTGAGGACTACAACTAAGAATGTATCAGTGAAGTCTTTCATCTCTCCTTCAGAGTATCCACGTTTAAATAGACAAATTTGTTTGAGGATTTTTTCAAATAGAAACATGACAAATCTAATTATTCCAAAATCTATGTTTATGGTAATACTGTATTTGAATCATTTGTTTTTACTTTTATGCAGTCTCACAAGCAATAATCCATCATCTAATCTGCCTTTATTCTTCAACAATGACAGGTTGAGGCTGAATTCACTTTAATTAGAGTGGTTTGAAAAATGAAACATTAAAAAGAAGAATTCTCCCTCTGACTTGTGATGTGTGACATCAAGTTACAAATTATACAATGAAGTGTATTATTAAGGCTCAAATATATCCTTATTCCACAAAGGTTCCCCAAAAAGACTCGTCGTCATGGTAGAGAGGCCAGTCATCATTAAAGATGAGATTAAAAAAGTAAGACACAGAGGTCTGATAGTGGATGAATAATGAGCTTCTTTGAGGTGCTGCTCATCCCAGCATGTAGTCATCATCATACACCAAAAAGATCTCCTGATCCACTGGACCAGGTCTGTACCACTGTACTGTCAACCTATGATGAAGACTGAAGATGGCAGAGTGCCGCCAAATCTGTGTGTATGAGTATGGACGTGATGAGTATGGACGTGATGAGTATGGACGTGATGAACGTACCCACTTTACTTCCTTAGCGCTCAGCGATTAACCCGCTGGGCTTTGTATAAATATTGATAGGTTTCCATGGTGTGTGTAAATGAGCCTGGTGTGTGTTACTTCATCTATCAATACAGTGTTTATGCTCATCAGAGTGCATTGAGCTGTTTATGGATTTAAACCTTAGTTAGTAATAAATTTGTGCAGCACTGTAAAGTACACATTAAACACATTATTTCTGTGGTACCATTCAAATGTATGTTTGTGATTCATTTTTTAAAATGACCACACACTCAAAACAATGGCACACAGCTGCTTCCCTCGGCTCCATATCACTAAAATAATGGTGATTTCTGTTTGACCTCCTTGATTTTCATGTCTACTGACTCGGCCTTATGACTTTATTTTTAAATATATGGAGTTTTTTGAGACAACGCCATCACATCTCCACAAATCTTCTACCTGAGACAAGACCCAGTCCTGGAAATGGTGTGTGTGGGTGTTGTTTACAATATGTGGCAGAGCACATCATTAACGCAGGATGCATTATTATTTCTTATTTTATTTATGATTTGAAGCGTTGCATTCGAACATATGTGCAGGCGAATGCCAACTCCATGTGTGACTGAACGCACGTGTTTATGTGGGAGGGCAGCGTGCTGCTAACGAGATGTTTGAAAATAGATTATTGTTAGAAAACATCAATATCAGCCGATGATTCATTAACGGGTCGAGAGGTTCTACAAAACAAACACAGACGGCGTTCTTCATCCACTCTTTGGTCATTTCACCTCTGACTGCATCCTATTTAACTCACTCATTAATAGCTTGTCTTCACAAAATGATCTCTTATCTGTTATTATCTCATGCCCTCGTGTCCCCATGTCCTCATGGCTTCATGCCCTCGTGTCCTCATGTCCTCATGGCTTCATGTCCTCGTGTCCTCATGTCCTCATGGCTTCATGTCCTCGTGTCCTCATGTCCTCATGGCTTCATGTCCTCGTGACCCCATGTCCTCATGGCTTCATGTCCTCATGCCCTCGTGTCCTCATAGCCTCGTGGCCTCGGGCCTTGTGTCCTCATGGCCTTGTGTCCTCATAGCTTCATGTCCTCATGTCCTCATGTCTTCATGGCCTCATGGCTTCATGTCCTCGTGTCCTCGTGTCCTCATGCCCTCGTGTCGTCATAGCCTCATGGCTTCATTTCCTTGTGTCCTCATGTCCTCATGTCCTCATGGCTTCATGTCCTCATGCCCTCGTGTCCTCATGTCCTCTTGTCCTCATGGCCTCATGGCCTCATGGCCCCATGGCCTCATGGCCCCATGGCCCCATGGCCTCATGGCCCCATGGCCTCATGTCGTCACATCTCTGTTTGTTCATGTTTGTCTCCTTCCCTTCTTTCACTCCCCACCCGCACACACACCCACGGACTCCTGTCTATCTTCTTGTGTGTGTGTGTGTGTGTGTGCGTGTGTGTGTCTTTCCCATATGTTGATAGTGAAAATATTTTTGCTGCGGTGAATGAGACGTTTGGACTGAGACGGATCAGCAGGACAATCAAAGTCTGTACAGGCATAAATCTGCTGCTTCTCATTTCAGTGCGACACCAGATTATGGAGACTGAATGGTTTTTGCTGCAGTGCACTGTAGACGCACACACACACACACACACACATACACAGTATATAATGCATTCAGTTTCTCACTCTGTTTCACTTTGCCTCTCTTCGCACATGATCGTAGGCTTTACATCATTTTATGCGTCTGCAAAATCTATTTTGCACTGAGCAGATTATGTTGGGTCAGGTCAGATCTAAAGTGAAAACTCCCACACGCACACACACACACACACACACACCCACACACAGACAAATTGATGCAGCCCCCCCCCACCAGATTTTCCTTTTCCTCAGAGTATTGAGATCTTTGTCCTTGCTGCCGTCTCCTCCTCATGTTTCCCCTGGCTTGTTTATCCTGCTTATGTTACTCCTAATGCTATTTGTTCAACTGATTCAAGTTGCTGCGCGTACAGCAGAGCGGCAGGATGAGCTGAGGCTGAGACACGGCCTGTTGGTGCTGACAGAGTTTCAGATCCCAACTGACATGCATGCAGAGTCACAACATGTTAGAGGACCACTTACAACGTTTTCACTCAGTGGGCTCCCACGCACCGTCGTGATCAAACTATGGTCAAAGCTCCATTTGTCGCACTTCGTGTGCCGTGTGTGTTCGTGTGGAAAACCGACCGCACTAATTTGTTTTTCTACACCTACTGAATTAATCTGTCAAGATTAAATGCACGAGTGCCCGCGCATTGTGAACCCTCATATGTTCATCTCATCTGAATCCTGCACTCTTTCAATAGTAGTAGACCCGATCTTTGACGAGGTTTGAGTTGGACTAAAGTAGAGACGGGTTCTGCTGCTCCACGATAACAATGAGACAACGATTCACACAACCACTCCTCATTTTAAGAACAACGGTGAATTTGATATTTTCAAAGTGGGCGCTGGACATGGAAATGTCGTGTGTCGGTTTTACAACAGCAGTGAGACTTGTGTTGATGTAAGATATGGGAGTTATTTTCTGTTGTAACTAAAGCTGAGTGTCCTCTCTCTGCCCTGTCAGGTGGGATCCCGTTTATCCTGACTGGGGAACTGTTTGAACAGTCCTACAGACCTGCTGCCTTCATGATTGCTGGCATAGTAAACTGGCTGTCCAACTTTGCCGTGGGCCTCCTTTTCCCATTCATTCAAGTGAGTTACAGAATCTCTTGGCACGTCTGTGTGTACGTGTGACTCCATTTACACTCGTGTTCTGGTGCAGATTTGTTATCCAGACAACAAGATCATTAACTCCAACAACACATTGTGAGCAAAATGCTGTCAGCATGTTGACAGACTGGGATCACAAAGGTCTCCGTCACAACATGCAGAGGAAATACAGTTCATGCAGCCAGCACACACTGCTGGGTTTAAACATCGTCTTCCTGGCTTCGGCCGACTTGCTGTAAATGGAGATCTGACCCTGGATATGAACTGTCACATGTCATGCATATAAATTATAGTTATTTCATAAACGATGAAGATCATCCACAGACCAAGGAGGGAGGAAGGATGAATCACCAAATGAATTCCAATATCCCCTCATACTTAATTCTCCATCACACCTAAAGAACTTTAAAGCCAAGCTACTGGGTGAATTATTATGAACTAACACATCCTGTACGTACACATGCACACACTCCCAGATTCACATACACAACATGCACCAATGCACTGCATTAGCTGAGCTGGCACAGACCGACCTCATTCTCACACACCTCCATGTGCAGGTTATGGATTCAGAATGAAACTCTGACTCATTCTCTGTTTACTTCTGATTTGATGTGATCAGTGTTGGCAACTGCTGCAGTCTGCATCACACACACTCATGAATGTGTGTTGTTGTGGAACTGTTTTCCTTATTGAGCCACTTGGCCTGCGTTTTTTCTGCTGCATTTTCATGCTCGATGCTTCTGTACTACCGATATGTTCGTTTCATCACAAATGCCCGTTCGAGCGTTTGAAGGGAATCTTTACCTTGTTGTGACACACCTCCCATCCCCAAGCCTCCTCCACCACTGCAGCATTATCCAGCTGTGGAGTTGTAGATGGAAGTGCGCATTGTTCTGTGAACAGGGTCTGAACTCACACACACAGCCTCCGACTCCTCACTCTGCCTCGGGTGGGTGTAATCAAGCTGATCGGGAGAAACCATACAGCTGTGTGACTGGCCACTGTCTGCAGTGGTAGGCAATGAGTTCAGCTCCCATGATTGCGAAGCAGTTCTCTGTTAGGTTGCTGAAACCACCGTGACTTGGTCCTTTTTAGAAGGACACGGTCGTCTGATATGGAAGTCAGAAAGATTTTAGGGCCGCCAGCGATTTGACGTTTTCTCTTTGTGAGCTGTGGTGCTGCAGAGGCCACATGCTTACACGCATCCATGACCCAGTGCATCAAACCGGAATGAGAGGTCACCACGTTCGTGTGTAGCAGCTCTTCTAGCAGCGTGTGACACACTGCTCACACTGACAGGCTGTGTCAAAGGCCCCGTCCGTCATGGCACTGAAAACTTAGTCCAGACTCCAGACTCCTGAGCTGCATTCTCATTCTATAAGCATGCTGTACGTATGATGCAACCCACAGTGCGAATTACGTTGAAACCACAGGAAGCCACCATTACGTAACGATGTCTGCTCGCGTGAAGTGTGTAGAACGGGAGCCTTAAACGTTGGTCATGGATGCATCCACATTCTGGAGGCAGGAGGGAAACCTGTCAGACTTGTTCTGACTGGACCGTCTGACTGACGCAGCAAGGGCAACTTTTTCATGATTATTTTTGTAGTAGAAAGTGGACTTAACAATAACAGTAGTTAGTAGGGGCCTAACGATTCATCTGTTGCATCGATGCACCGATTTAAATTCAACAATCCAACGACATAGGATACTGTGTCGTGTATTTAGCACGACAAACGTTGTTTGGGTGGATTAGTTGTTTTTTTTTGCGCTTTTAATGGTAGAGAGAATGTTTAAGTCTCAGCTTGGATTCTGGAGATTATTCTGTCACTCTCTCATTCTGTGATGTTCATTCCACTTTGCGAGAGAAGATGAGACGATCACGGCTGTAGTGTCACTGATTTGATTACATACGCTATGAAAAAAGATGAAAATGCTCAAAGAGAAAGGTGTATATGAGTTGTGCTCATCTCTTTCTTAATCCAAATATAAGACCCGATTTTCAACACTCATTTTGGAACCATATAACAAACTCGTACAAACTTTTTCGTACTTACAGTAACGTGAGTGTGTCTGTTGTCAACTGAAGTACTTCACCTGGTTCACTGTTCAGCTCTCTGTGTGTGTGGAGTCACAGAAAGCGACCATAAAAGCCGCAGTAGAGACTGTGTTTATTTATGATATCAACCTCATTTATGTGCTCTCGTTGAGCAGCGTGAGACTTCCATTGCATTTTGCTGCCATTTATGTTTCTGTCCGCCCCTTGTTTCATCACTCCACACACACATACACACACACTGAGCTCAGCAGAGATTTAACCTTACAGCACAGTGACTCGGTTGTTGGTTAGTACCTTTACTCACAGGAGTGGTGCATCATGGGAAATGTATTGTAATTGTGCAGGGGATTTGATTCAAACATTGTGGAATCCTGCACTATCTAGGTGTTATTATTATTATTATTACTACATAATTATATTATTATTATTACTACATAATTACATAATTATATTATCATATTATTATACAATTATATTATTATTTCACACAGATTGAATTTTTGGCTAAATAGTCACCATATGGATTTCATTTTCATTGAATCATATGGTATTGCATCGCCCTGAATGAGCCAATGCAGTCATGGTATTGGGTCACCAATCATGTCTCACGATCGCTGTTAAAACGTATCGTTGACGAAGCCCTGGTGGTATGGTCCCCATGACATGACACAATATACACTAGGTTACATCCTCACCACACTCCAAATATTTATATTATTTCTGTAGAAAATGTGATTAAGACGTAGAAATTGATGGAATTAATGACATTGTGTCCATCTCCATAAATACCGGAGGCATTGCATTATGCACAGTCTGACTATAAGGGAGGGAACAGGACGTGGAGGTGGCTGTCTCAAGATTTTGCTAATTTTACAGGAAATCAATTCACCGCCTACCCAACATGGAGTAGAATTAGATTGATTTATGCGGAATTTAGTTTCATCGATTCAAGCACCACACAGTGCAAGTTATTGATCATGACGACTGAGGACCATTAATCATGTAAACCAGTGAGGAGGGACTTCAACAGGATTCATGTTGTATGTAGCCTAATGAGCAAATAATGAAGCTGTAGAGTGAATGGTTGGTGAATGGCGTTTTCAATCAAACAGGAAGTGAGCCCTGTAAGGAACGCTTATCACGTAATATGTTGGGTAAGTGACACCTTATACATGATGTGATTATGTGTGAAATCCGTTAAGAGGGCTCTGCAGTATGTCTGGAAATGTGTGTGTGTTGGTGTGTTTGGTAGAGTAATATTGATACTGATATTGACAGATGTATTGTGCTGTTTATGAATCCGTGTGTATAATTGAGAAATCATGCCAGGTGTCTGAGGAGTGATGAAAAAGGTTCGATTTTGTGGTTTAATTGTATTAATTCCTAGAGTGAGGGTTGTTTTTGAGTTTTTTTATTTGAATCCTGCTCTTTCAACCAACCAGACACACACTGTCACAACAAGACATTTGAAAATATATGTATATATTGCCTTAATTTCAGAATAATCAAAATTCAAAGCTGTACATAAACATACTGACAGTGGCAAACACACACTCACATGCACACTTTTAGTTTTCAAATCCTCAAACTGACATGCAAATCACCGAGACTCAGATTTTGTTTTGGAATTTAAATTTGGCTTCCTCAATTCAAATTTTTAATTGAACAATGTTCCTGGAAGACACATAAATATTCATTCATAGTTATTAACAACAGTTAGTTCCATGAAATACTGTAGCACAGACATGTCCCACATCTGATTCAATAAAATGAATGTGTCACACACACACACACACACACACACACACACACACACAGGATGGAGGTATGGCAAACTCTATTACCAAAACTAAACATAAACTCAAAAACATGATGCCTTCCATTTCTCTCTCTCTCTCTCTCTCTCTCTCTCTTTTTCTCACTTTAGGCCACCAGGCAAACAAGTGATTACATCTAGCAGCTATATTTAATAGGTATTCAAAGGCTAAAAGAGACAGTATCTGTCCATGTATGCCACTGCATACTAAGGAAATGACTACAGCTTGGAGGATTCATTACTGCTGTGTAGATGAAGGAAGATAACGAGACGGATTATATTGATTTTCTTTTCCCTGAAGGTTTTTATTGAGCACATAATTGAGCAGAGAACAGAAAACAAAGTGTTGTGTTACTGATTGTACCATCAGGAGTACAAATGGCTATGGTTGTTCATCTATTGCGTTTCGCTTATCTCTTTCATCACTACCTGCTGTCTTTCATGTGCATATACTGTATATATAGATATATTATATATCTATATATTATATACCTATTATTATATATCTATATGTATAGATAGATATAGATATGTATATTTTTTCCATAGTTGATCTATAATTTCATACATATAAGGTGAATGGAGCTTAGAGACAGATGTAGTGTTGTTAAATTGCAGGGTAGAGAAATCTATGAGACGTTAATGTGCCTTCATTCCAGTGTGCAGCAGAGTCTTTTTATTTCCTGGTGAATGCCCTTGTAGTGGTACCTGTGCATACATGGAGTATATACACCATCCCTGTGCAGCAATAGCAGTGTATACATGCATGTCCCTGTGCTCCCGTGCTGTTGTACCTGTGCATACATGCGGTACCTGTACCATCCCTGTGCTCCTGTGCAGCAGTACTTGTGTACCTATGCATGCATGCAGTACTTGTGTACCTATGCGTGCATGCAGTACCTGTACCATCCCTGTGCTCCTGTGCAGCAGTACTTGTGTACCTGTGCATACATGCGGTACCTGCACCATCCCTGTGCTCCTGTGCTGCAGTACCTGTGTATACCTGCACCATCTCTGTGCTCCTGTACAGCAGTACTTGTGTACCTGTGCATACATGCGGTACCTGCACCATCCCTGTGCTCCTGTGCTGCGGTACCTGTGTATACCTGTACCATCTCTGTGCTCCTGTGCAGCAGTACTTGTGTACCTATGCATGCAAGCAGTACCTGTACCATCCCTGTGCTCCTGTGTTGCAGTACCTGTGCTCCTGTTCAGCAGTACCTATGCATACATGCAGTACCTGCACCATCCCTGTACTCCTATGGTACCTGTGTATACTTGCACTGTCCCAGTGCTCCTGTCTGTCTTCTCTCTCCTTCCTCTCCCAGTGTCAGGTTACCCTCCATGTTTTATTCCTCTGTAGCACTCACAGCTCTCTCCATGTGATTCACTGTGTAGATGTAGATTCACCTGCCGTTTTCTTCTGACCTCTTACATTTCAAGTAATTATGACATTTTGTGTTTCATCCCTCTCTGTACAGTACTGTACTCTCTGTATATGAAACTATTGACATTTAACAAGAATACATCTGTAAAAAAAATAAAATAAAAATAACAGAATTACTAGCATTATCACCTTTTACATGTAAATATGTCAAACTGATCGTAGCTTGGCATGAATGTTCAAGGTCACCATAGATATGCCCCCCATTATAATTTCTATTCTGATTCACTAGAGCCACATCAATGATAGCAGGACACACAGTCCTGGGTTTTTGATTCATTTGGTTTTCAATTATATAGAGAACAGCATCAACAAATGCTCCGTCTTGCAATATTTTGTTCATGGGAGGGTATTTGTTCCTTTTTGGAATATCCCACTAAAAACATACAAACTCGACAATAAAATAATCATGTTTCTATGCTACAAGCATATCTTTGTTTTTCATTTAGTTTTAATATGTATATCTTTATTTGTCGTTTTAATTGTGTTGCCTTATCTGGATGTCTGTCATGTTCCCCCTTAGATAAAACTGGAACATAATAGGACGTACCCAAAACAGTTTGGTACACATGAAGGCTAGCAAAGTCAAAAAACACAAGCAGAGGTCATGGAAACCAGGAACACTAAACACAAGGTGGCAGGAGTGATTAGCGTAGCACACACTGGGCGGAAGATCTGGTCGACTGGGGGTTGTGTGTGTGTGTGTGTGTGTGTGTGCCTATTTAACCCATCATAACTACGGTGGGTTAAAAGCAGATAGTTCATTTTCTCTCTCTCTCTGCACTCTTCTTCTTCCAAAACATTTTCGTGACTTATTGAAATGTTACTCTTTCTACCAGAGCTTTTTGATGATTTTTAAAATAATTTATCCATCTATCCATCCATCCTTAATCTTTATTATTTAATCATGATGATTATATATCTTTCTATTATTGAACAATGAATAAATAAGATACATAAATAATTTAAATACTCCTAAACTTAATGTCCTTCACTTGGTGGTTACCCTACGTGTACTCTGCTGTATCGTCAGTATGAGAGTTCTCTTTTGTGCATTTTGATGTTTCAAGCCTATTTTGCCAGGAATCCTGCAGTTCCAAGTCTGGCTTGGCTCAAATAGAATGCAGGATAACATCACCATGTGTGGTTTGAAGCTTTCAGGGCCAGAACAGATCATCCTGTCTGTAACGACAGCTATGCAGACCTACTCTGTACACACTAGTCAAAATTCAAGAAAAACTACTGACTGCTAATCATTTATTTCATCTGAAGGGTGCAGGGTGAGTCATCTGTATTCTTGTTTTGTTTTTTTACATCAACGTGCACACACCAGTGTCACAGCACAGAAAGTCAGGACTGAGAGCCTGACCTCTCCAGTGAGCACAGTTGGATGGAAGCATTTAGCCAAGGGTGTTCATCAGACAGAGTCACTGCACTGAAGATAAGCGTGAATGACACGACCACTGGACACTACGAGCATATCCTTGTATAACTGTGAAACACTGACGCAGCAGAGAGAAACATTAGTGAATGGCATTTAAAAATGCAAGCCGGCATGTGATTGGAGGAACAAAACATGAATGAGGGCACTAGATGAGGGACGCCGTTTAAGGTAACTAACCGTAGAATTAAACAGAGAGGAAAGACTTTGCACCTTACAAACTGAAATGATGAAACCATCTGTTGTAGAGTCATTCAGAAAAACAGAGAATGACACCGGTGAAAAGAAACGTCTGAGAAAGAGAAACCCCACATCTTCCATTCGGCCCAAGTCTCATAGCCGTCGTGCCCCCAATGCAGGCTTCATTTTCACGCCGGGCGCCCACGTTGTGTACACACGAAATGCATTTGTGCCCATTCGCAGTAATGTACATACACAGCTTCAAAAGTTATCATTTTCAAAACACAAAATGCTGTTGTCATGTGAACACGGGGCCAAAAGGCAACAAAAGTTCACCGTGAGAGGTACCAAGCGTTGTTCTGTAAACGGCCCCTTGATTCAGAGTGAGATAAACTGGAATCCAGTTGGAGCTCCGAAGATCTTGGATTTCATTAGTAGACCAGTGCACCCATGGAAACACACTTCTACAAAGAGCAAGAAGAGATCTCGTCAACGCGTCAAAGTGTCCCTCTGACAGAATATCCTTGGATGAGGAGAACTCTGAGTGAACGAAGTGAATAAAAAGGCATCAATTGGTACGCTTGAAGCAGCGGAGGACTGTTGGTAAACGGTATTTAAAACAGATAAGCACGCATGTGACAAAAGGAAACCGAATGAAGGATGAATGGAACGCCCACCAGGAAGACACCGTGAACATGAGTGGGAACGGCTGTAATGAGTGACGGAGACTACGAGTCTGTCTGCCACAGCTCAACATGTCTGTGCTCGTTTCAGTGCAGCATCTACTAACCTGCTGATAGGTCGTCCACACGGTGCAATTTTGGGCTTCGACCAGAATTCTAATGAATCTTTGATCATCGCGTTCAAACGGTCTCACATTTCCAATCTCGCCCTTTGTTGCTGCAACCACAGTAACCACAGCGTACACCAACCACATATGCAACACGCTGCTGACAGATTTCTGCCTGCGTAGGTTTTTCAGTCCGATTATTATTACGCCACGCTCACACTGTGTGACGGGCCTTGAAAACATTGAATATGTGCAGTCTCACGGGACAGTTCACAGGAGGGTTTTTGGGGAAGGACACATTCGTAGAAAGACTGAGACTAAAGTCGAGCTGAAAGTTTGAGCCTGTGCCGGCGGCGTGCCGGACATCGGACTGACATGTGGTTGACCTTCTGTCAAATGTTCTCTGCCTCTGTGCGGCCCCTCCAGTCACTGCTAATTCTGTCCTTGTTAAGCTGCAACAGTGCGTCGGGGTTTGGTGTGAAAGGCTGAACTGTGAACCAAAATAACAGACA
>OMNV01012438.1:0-47425 GCA_900303265.1 Brotula barbata
TCTTCAGCTGGCCTACAAACAGGTCTGAAGTGGAACAGATGACGTGAGAAAACACACTGTTAGTGTTACAATGAAGGAGCTCTCACAGTATTACCAACGTCTTACGGGTGCCCAGATGTAAATATTGCTCTTGACAAATTGTCACCCATTAGGATAGCAGACGGCTGCTATACTTTCACTGTCACACAGAACTGCAACAACTTAGAACGCAGCTCATCATAAAAACTCTCCAAAGTGGAAACCATCGAGTTTCTGTGACCTTTCACTGTCACACAGAACTGCAACAACTTAGAACGCAGCTCATCATAAAAACTCTCCAAAGTGGAAACCATCGAGTTTCTGTGACCCAATCTGGATTTATTGCTCACGTGTGGCACAGATCAGAACTGCAGGACGAACCTGATGTGTAGCCCACATTCATCTACGATGTGAAATGAATGAGATAAGAGTCTGATATCTTCCAATGTGACTCTTTGCACATCATTTGACATGCGACAGCGGTCAAACTCTCTTTTATTTGAATGACGTACAGTGCTGACAAAAAGTATTTACTCCCCTTCGCCATTTTCACATTTTACAGGCTTTTGTCTAAAACAGTATGAATTAAAATGAAAAATTTCATCATCAATCTACATACAATATCCCATAATGACAGAGTGGAATTTTGGAATTTTTTGCAGATTTATTCAATTTCAAAAACTGAAATCTGAAAAGAATTTGCCCCCTTCCTGATTTTGTCTATTTTACTACTTAATTGTTTCAGATCTTCAATGAAAACCTAAAGGTAGGGTAGGTAATGTTTTACAGAGAACAATTTGTTATATTTGAAGAAATCATCTTAACATCCTGAATGCTATAGATAAATAAAATGATCTGAAAAGACAATCTTAAAAATCCAATCTCTGACTCCGGAAATAAATCAAGCTTATCATTTCATTCAGACCGGTGGAAATGATAGGCTGGTCGACCTGCCTGTTACCTACGTAGCTGTTTGAGCGTGGACAGTCTGAACGTCCATGCTTTGATCTTGACCGGATTCTCTTTCTGAGCGTCACAAAGTCTTCGTGGAGGCTTTTTGCGGCATGTGCGTGTGAGACATGAGACATGAAGGACTTGTAGTTGGATATGGCTGTGATGCGCTCCCCTCGCCACGACTCATTCTTCATCTTTCAAGACCCTGCTTACACCGTGCTTATGCCAACATTACCAAGCCTACCTTTTATGTAGGATAAAGATAACGTACATATACACAAAATACAATTTTAATCATTATTTCATTTATTGAAAGAAAAAAGTAAAACGTGAAAACGGTGCTGAATCTTCCCAGGAGCGGCTGGCTGTCAATGACATACGGCAGGAAGTTGCAAAAGAACCCAGAGAACCATTTAAGAATCTCCAGGCCTCGTTCACCTCAGATTAAGATTTCAGCGTTCATGTTTAGATCATGAGACGGAGACTAGAAATGGTCTCCAATGATAAAGCTGCAGGGCAAAAGCCGCTAACCAAGAGGAACAGACTGGATCCTCACACACGCCTTTTAATATATTAAAAGGAATGCAAAAACCTCAGATTTCTTCAACCTCAACTCTACTCAGTGATGTCATATTGTTTTAATGCTGAGTCATTGCAATTTCTCATTAAATATGGATTGCATGTATAGCAACAGATAACACAGAGGTAATTAGTACTGTGCTTAGGTGAAAAATTGGAGACCCAAGTACAATGACATTAGCATAGGAATGTAACCCCCACTCGTGAATCGCTGATGAAATGATGGCCTGCAGGATAAGGGCGGCACAAACAGTGATATCTATATTATATATACATCATATATTATGCAAAACCATTTTTTAGTTGACCGTTTGCATAAAGGTCATGACTGCCCTGGTTTATGCAGGACACTTTTATGGAAATGTCTTCTGGAGGACGATGGACGCAATGGTGCAATGTCAAACCGTGCTCCAGTCCTGAGGACATACGCCCACCCAAAACCAATTCAAACCATTCAAGAATAAGGCAAATACTTTTTCTCAGCACTGCATTGAAACGTGACACACCACTCCCATCACATCACAGAACCTCATTCATCCACTGTGCATATGAATGAAGAACAAATTCATAACATTTCTGGGATTCATTTAATGTTTGTACTGGAAAAAAATTGAGAAGTTTTCGAGTGGTCAAGAGAAAAAATATGAACTAAGTTTCAAATCTATCTGGTGAAACAGATAAATCCTAACAGAGTACTCAGCATTTTCTACTCACCAACTATCTTACTGTCCTCTCTCTCAAGATATTTACTCCACATCTTCTTTCCTTTCTCCTCGTCTCTGAAAACAAAAGGCAAATGTGAATGCTGAGCTTTTTCTCCTTTGTTCCCTGATTGACAGAAAAGTTAACAAAAGAGAAGTAGAATACATGCTACTGCATTCTTAATCCTAATATCAGCGTTAACTGGAATATAGTGAACTAAAACCAATAATCCAATGTGTGGTATTTATTGAGAAAGAAAAAAAAAATGAAAAGCAGGAGATGCCTCTTGGGATGACAGGTCAACTGAAGATTAAATATGATGAAGCTGATCATGTTCTATGGGGTTTCTGTAAAAAAGGGAGACGAGAAGGAGAGGACCTTTGTTTTTCTGTCTTTATGTCTGAAAACTTCACGAGTTGACAGTATGAGACCCAGTAAACGAAGAGGAGGGATGTTGTTAAATAATTCATGTCACGAAAACGGGGACGCAGTAAAAATGTAAAGAATTCTTTTATAGATTTACTGCAATATTGTTGCAGACTCCACTTTCATCTATGAAGGTCAAAGGTCCCCTATTACCTTCTGTGATAATCTTTGACGTTCTTCTTCGTGGAATGACAGTGAGGGAGGCAGGGCAAAAAATAAAACAAAATGATGCTGAGGCCCAAAGCGTAGAGTCATGTACTTTAAATTCACAGCGTACTGTCATGCGCTTAACATTTACCGTGCACTGTCATGTACTTTAATTGACAATGTAACGTCACGTACTTTACATTTAATGTATACAGTCATGTACTTTATATTTACAGTGAACTGCATTGCACTTTACATTTACAATGTACTATCATATACTTGTACTGACATGTACTTAACAGTTATCGCGTACTGTCATGTACTTAAAAATTTACAGTGTACTGTCATGTACTGTATATTCACCGTTTACTGTCATGTACTTTACATTCACAGTGTACTGTCATGTACTCTACATTCACAGTGTACTGTCATGTACTGTACATTCAAAGTGGGCTATCTAGCATATTTATCCGTACACCAGGAATTGTTAAAGGTAACAGGAAACTCAATGTTTTGGCTGTAACTTCAACAAAATAAGTAAAATCTGAGCCATTTTAATATTACACAAAAATAGCATGGGCAGGAAAGTTTTCTTTTCAAAAATGGTGTTACAGCTCTAAACGAACATGTCATGGGTTTAAAAGCATCCCTACACGTACACACAGGCAGAGTACTTACGGCAGGTAGTCAAAGTCCTCCACAGGGGCTCTGGGCCTGACGGTAACCCTGTTTACCTCATTGTGCAGACCATCCAGGAGGAAACGTAAAAACTCCTGGGCATCCTGTTGACTGCAACACATTCAGTCAAACATCGAGTTCCACTCTAGCTGATTGGTCTTTCCAGGCTCTATTTTCGTATACGCACAAGGGAACCAGACGCAGCCCTTTCCCTTCGCCATGACACGTTCGTGCAGCACATTCTGCTTTTAACTCAACTTTGCCAGTTGATACATGGGAGTGCAGGCGGACCTCAGGGCGGGTCACTGGAAGTGCACTGGTACAGAACGAGTGACCACCTTGGAGCAGCGCCCACCGGCCCACCCACATTTACTGTACGTCCTACGCCAATCAAATCATGACTTTCTTGTCCAATTTACGTTTATTATACAGCTTTCACCAGCACATATCTAAATATAAGGAACACAGTGAATGGATCCAGTTTGAGCACCTATTTTGCACACAAATGAGTGAATCTTTGTCAGAATTACATTTGTTCTGTTCATAACCAATTGTTGAAGAATGGAGAGGAGGAAGTAATGAAGCTGTGAGTGTCTTGCTTTGTACAAAATCAGACCAAGCAAAGTGACTTAGTGTTATTTGTTTTTATTCATTTAGATATTCAGCTTCATTACCACTTAAGAGACTAAAAATGTCAAAATGCTTTGTGGAAATCCATGATGGCCCGGTTTATATTGCATAATGAGAGACTAGAGAGCGTCCCAGCTGCTGGGTTCCTTTGAGGAGGACAAAGTGGATATTTTGTATGATAATGTATTCATTATAAACGCACACCGTTGATTTTGCTCCGTGTCGCCAAACTACCAAAAGTGTGCAGCCACTCCCCCCGTGCAGCGACACGAGTGTCCGTGCTTTCTGCACGAAAATAGAGCCCTCATTTGTCTTTGACCTATCGGTACCTTTATATGCACACTGACACTTACATTTTACAATGAGTAAAACAATACATCAACAATCAGCTGTCACCAATGAAAGCATGGTTACTCATTGGTAAAAACCTAGATTAGGCCATTGTAAGTGGATTAATTCAATCCACAGTAGGTAAGACTTCTCATACTGTGATCACAAAACACATTGTGAAAACTTGTCAGTGTCCTGCTGATTCAGTACATGCACATGGCTTCATTACGTTTTTCTTTTAATCACATTAAGGACAAACACACGCAGTATTGAGTGCATATAAATGTGTTGTGTGACAGTTTTCATGCAGAGGCAGGGATCAGTGCCCCAAAAGAAGCTGAAGATGTATGATGTACAGAGTAAAGCTTACTTGTATCCAACGAATCTGGGAGCATATCTCTGGATCTGAGTCTTGAACTCAGAGGGGCTGACTGCCTCACTGCTGGATGATGTCCACATAGTCTGCATCAGCTTGGCAAATTCTGCCACAAAAATGCTCATCTTAGTGACGTGGAACCATGTTTGGGTAAAGTTACAAAGCTAAAAACACTGCAGTGATGCATTTGGCTGAATGGAGGCCATCTAACAAATGGTTGGTGCTCATGTAACTAAAAGTCTTACAGGTACTAAGCTCGTTCTTGTTCAGAGCTATGAGGGAGTCCATTACAGCCTGTTATTTCTAGTAACAGGTCCAATACGAGCAATTCTATGACAATCAAGCACATTGCTGGTAAGAACTAAACACCTCACTAATGATGGATTCAACGGTGTCCAGCTGTGGTCAGAGAAACACTACACAGGCGGGGCAGGAGGAGTATTTTTTGCATGTTTTGCTTATATCTTGCCTACAGAGGACTGAGACTATTTCTTAGCTGCACTTGGTTATTCTGTGCATTGCACAATACATTCCCATTTCGCGGTTGTTGAATCACTAATCTACTAGCCACGGAGTAAGACACCTGCACTGACATCCAACAAGGCTGTTTATGTTAAAGTGGCCGTGTGGCTTTAATAATTAGAATTAACTTGAAGTGCAACACCAAGGAAGAAAAGGTTGGGTGAGCATTCCCATGCAACGCTTTGAAAAATCAATAAAACAGTTGACAGCATCTGGCTTGTTGGTGCACCCGATCCTCTAATTGAAGCTGTGACTACAACTGATCCACTGATCTCATGATGAAAGGCAAATCCCATATAACAGGATGGTGGCCATTTTCACTGTGGAGTCAACCTAACTGGGTTGCTTGATTCATTCTATGTTAAAGTAGAAGCTAAGTTGGGCTCCATTTGGGTGAGGCCTGCTTCAGAGTAAGGCTGCCGTTCCCACCCCTGACTGTTGACGTAGTGGTCGGACTCATCGGCTCAAATGTGTTGACACTGCAAGTTAAAATACATAAGTCTGTTCTTTATGGACTTTTGTAGGTCTCGTTTTGGTTTAAATGAACCCCAGCTGTGCACAGAGCACACATACTGTACATGTGGTTCGGTGGGGTACAGGACGTTTCTGGCTGTTCGATTCAGAGGGGGTCTGTGTGTCTTACCTTCCATGAGGGCTGTGTTGGTGCGGCTGTTGTTGTTAAGGTCTCTGCGGTGTGAGTTGTGCAGGCAGTAGTCTCTCAGGTTGTGTGTGTTGCTGAGACACTGTAGGATACTGTTCATAAAACACTGCAAAGGAAACCAAAGTAGTTGGGAAACCTTTGCAGCAGCGACTGATGTCAGATTGTGTGATAACAATTATTATATGCGTGAGAACAAAACTTTACTATTGTCTTCCTATGCGCATTCACAAGATATCTGGATTTAATTGTTGTTTTGTTTAGACGTGATCCCATGTGTGTCTGTATTGTGAAGGAACAAAACAACTATTGTGGAATCTGTTGCCACAACAACGTCCGTGAACTCAAGCCTGTCCGGCACAGGTTTGTTTCATGTAAACAGGATTAGAGCTCAATTTGATTTTGGTCATTCAGGAACTCTAACTTTCTGCAATGGCCGTTCCATACATTAGCGAGCAAGGTACACATGAAAATGCAAGTATTAACAATACAGCAGAATACTCCAAAAAACTCAACCATCAACTCTACAAGTCCACAGGAAAAAGCTATAAATAACATATAAAATAACGCTAAGATTAAAGGTTAGCCATAAAAAGAAATAAAAAATATACAATACGACAGGTAATTTACGAAAAACTGTTATTGCTATTAAAGAATATGTAAAAAAAATTGCAATGTGCAAAACAATGGCAACAATTATAAAAAGTTGCTTTGCGTGTAAGATAGAGGGGCATGTTTACTAAACGCACTGCAAACTACAGCTAGGCAGGTTGAATTTTTCTGCTGCCACAATTTTTACATTTTGCATCGTATTTAATATCACTGATGATGTAAATTGAAACATTTGGAGTGCAAATAATCCAATTTGAATATAACGGTTGTACTTACAGTGTTTCCTAGGTTCTTTAGTCCCACCAGGCCTTGGGCACTCTTCGAATTCTGAAAGACAAACCCAGCCCATGATATTTACACAGACCATTATCTTTTTCACGTTATAACTCAGTGTGCAACAAATATTTCCAGGATTGACAAAATGGTCCTCTTGCCGGACCACAGTCTTTAAACTATTTGCCCAGACTGTGAGTGAAAATACAGACGTCACTGTCAGTGTTTAGTTACATTTGCTACTGCCAGACTCCTGATCTACACATCAGTCCAGTAGGGGGCGATAATGCACTGATAGGTCAACTGATAGGCAGAGTCACATTACAAGCTGAGAGATGATATCACCAATGAGTGATGTCACACAGAACTGACATCACTCCTGGAAGACGCATGGATACAGGACTAAAATCTGAAGATGTGCGGTTTTACGGGAAAAGGAAATCAGTTCCATCTATCTGTCTGTCCGTCCGTCCGTCCATCCATAATAATTTAGGTCTTACTCTGAGCCACATTCCTAATCCACTCACCAGTCCAGTGTATGGTGGTAATGCACCAAAAAGGCCGTTTGCCCACCATGAATATACCAAATGTTTGTTGCTCATCGTTCAATTATCAGCTTTTCATGCTGCAAGACGGTGAACTGCAAGATAAATTTCCATTATGAATTTCCACTGGAGAGAAATCAGAGAATGGGATATAAGCTACAGTGACACACTACAAAACCATAATTATATTGTTGTGGTTTCGTTGTGATGTGTTTTAAATATGCAATAATGATGAATAAAGGTCATTGATCTTTCGAGTTTCTGATTTTATCATGGTATGAAAATGTTAGCAACAATCATGGACTTTGTCTCAAGCTGAGACCCTATGCTATCACCGCAGCCAAAACAAGTAGCTTAGCTTAGCTTTGCTTGAAGACAGCCATGACATTAGGCCATGACAATGAAATATCACCCTGGCTCCGTTTTTATTTATGGACGGTTGAAAGCTTTAGGATATGCTGACATTACAGTAATGGAACTGAGCACGCGAAGTGTGTGATTAAACAACACACAATTACATAATGTGTGTTTACGCTTGGCTACTTCACGCCTCTTGTATCTGATTTGTGTCCTGATGACCTTAGCCACATATTTTAAGATTAGTGGATGGATTGAAACCTAATTGCTTTATTGCTTGTAAGATGCGAATCAAGCCAAGCCAAGGACTCCCACTCTCCTCTTAGTGCCCTATTTCTTGCAAATATTGGTGACTAACACAAATGTTGACCCTGATAGGCAAAGTTATACAAGACTGTTGACTGTTGACCATGTTGGTCCAGGCCATGACAGCCTACATGGAGGCCAGGGCG
Source organism: Brotula barbata (assembly GCA_900303265.1). Taxonomy (NCBI): domain Eukaryota; kingdom Metazoa; phylum Chordata; class Actinopteri; order Ophidiiformes; family Ophidiidae; genus Brotula; species Brotula barbata. The sequence goes on from OMNV01012438.1 coordinate 8,260, forward strand.
CTGAAGCAGTCCTTTATCACAAAATCTCTGCCAGAATGTTGTCCTTCTCTGAACCATACAAATGCTGAGCTAAATGTGCATTCATAGGATTTGGATTTACATAGTATCTGTTTTTAACCTGTTGGAATTCACATTCTATAATGTATAACTTGAAAATGCATCAATGCATTGCTAACATAAACAGTTGGGATTATTTCTCAAAATATGATGCTGGCACAGAAGACTGTGTTTAAGAAAATACTGTATATATCATCATCAAGTTTGTTCAACCCTTCATATCTTTAAAATCCATTCATTTTCCACTGCGTAGCCTTATCTTTTGTTTATATAGGCAGATTTTCTGTTTCAGTTTGTTCAGAATATTTTATACATTTCTATCATTTTCTCCCAGTCCATAATAATGTTTGCTAGAAATCATCGTTGTATAGGTATCCGTGACAACAATATCTGATGGACTGGACCTGGTCTCTACGGCTATACACTAAACTTCACACTATCAGTAGCCGGATGCCAAAGTCCACCTGGCAGTTTGGAATGCCAACTGTTATTGGCTGGCAATCTAGTGTGACGGAGAGCAGGAGAACAGACTGTTCTGGCCTGTCTCTCTTTTTGGCAGACAATCATAAACTATTTCTCTCCCACCTCTATTGCTGTTGTCAGTCTTTCTCCAATGAGAACACAAGGGACACATTCACATGCTGGCAGATTCATGCATGTGTCTTGCACACACACACACACACACACACACACAAACACACACAAAAACAGTAGAGCATGTAAAGGAATTTATGTAGTTCCAAGTTCAATTCTGGGCCTGTAATGCCTCTTCCACATTTGCATCATAATAAATAAAATGTCTTTGTTTTAAGTTAATCTGAATGTTTATCATAATTTTAAAAATAGCCATCGATTGGCTGACCCTGAGCTGTGTGGTGCATTAAGCTTCTCCACTTTCCTGTCCATCTCTGATCCTTTTCTCCAGGCCCCGCCTCCCTGTGTTGCCTCTGAGGCAACATTAATGTCTTTCAAAAACCAAGAATCATGATTTTGCTGGCTTAAAGTTCATCTTTGCCCATAAAATATTGTTAAGTTTGTTTCACTGTTTCCAGAGAAACAAATGAACGGAATGTTGATATTTCTACAAAATATTTAAGTACGCCATCTCAAACCCTTTATACCAAATCATATGGCATTCTGCTCTCACCTCCTCTACAGCAGCCAACAACCAGTGCACCATTCACAAGGGCACATGCACAAACACAAACACACACATACACACACGCACACTATGAACAGCGAAATGCTTCTTTAGTTGTTTTAATTTAACACAGAACAAAACACAGTAAAATACCTTTTGTGCATTCCAACCTAATAATCCCCAAGTCTCCAAAATTCTGTATTACATAGTTAATTCCATTTTCTTTAATCTTACTAATTCTGTCTGTGTTTTCCGCAGTGCAGAACTCAAAGGGCCCTTCAATACTACAGGTCAAGTTGCATTCGTCCACAGGGAACTCCTACCATGGAAGCCTTGTCTAATCTTGTTTTTCGTTTTTTTTTCCCTCAACAAGAAAACGACCATTCATTAAAATGATCAGGTCATCGTCATTTCTCATGGCGAAATAAACATTGATGCAGTTATGAGCTTTCAAGTGAAGTTGATTTCAGCCACTGATCACATTCAGGGCTGGGCTTTAAGAAAGGGTGTGGACTCCAGTCACATGACATACTGAGGGTTCTAGATGATTAAGTCGCACAGATTGGACACAAGGACTTTGACTTTATCATTCCATTATCTTTAAGACCCTGTGAATACACTCTTAAAAAGCATTCATGTTGTGTTCAAATCTAAATTTGGTATACAGTCGAGCACTCAAAATCCAAAGCTTAAAGCTTCCAACTTGACTTGTCAATCTTGGACTTTTGACTTAACTTGTGATTTGCCAATGGACTTGGGTACACTGTTGTCATTAGAATATATATCCATGTATGAAGTCTGTGTGACATTTTCTCGGTTGTCCCTAATATTTGCTTTATCTCCTAATATTCAATACCCTAAGAGAAAGTGAGGTGAAGACAGCAACAACAGATAATGAAAAACACTGCTCATGATAAATAATCTAATAATACTGAAGAATGGACTAATCATATTGATTACCTACATATTACATGTTAAAACTAAGATTTGTATTGCAGTGCTCCATAACTGACATGTAATTTCATTTGTCTTTTTTGTTTTACTCCTGTTTTTTTAAATTTTTGGTCGTACAAGTGGTCTTGGAAGGAGCGTGTCAACTGTCTTGTCGAGAAGCCAAGTAAATGTCATCCTAATAAACAGCTCATTACCCATACTGTGTAAGTGATGACATCCAAGGCAACGCTGCAGTGTAGCGAGCTGAAGGAAAGATTTTGGGACATGAATGGATGGAAATACCACTTAAGTAGTAATATGACTTTGTCCACAACATGATTTATCTCGTAACGCTTTCTGCCAACACTGCTCAGGACATGGAACGTACAGTATGTAATTTCTTATCTTGTGTTTATCGTGCTGTGAAGCAGATCACATGAAGCTTATCTCATTTTTTCCCATTCACTGAGGGAATATGGTGATTATTGTGCTGCTTAGCAGTATTTTCATTATGAGTGTTTAAAACGACTAGTTATTACCTAACTGATAACCACTGATACACATATGGAGGAGTTACTGTGGTGTCATAACATCAGAGCATGTTGGTGCGGGATTATTCAGTAGAAGACATAGCATCTTAAAGACATCTGTACAGATGTTCACACAGTTGCTACATCATCATCATCAGCAGCAGCTGGTTGTGAACGAATCAGCAGCCACTAATGCATTGTGAAAACAGCTGCACCAGAGAAGACAACGTGGATCAGCGGCCATGATGCAGTCACCAGTTTAACACTATTTCTTCCTCCGTGACTCAAGGGCTGATACATCACAGTCTGTGTATCATTAAAATGTGTCCTCGTCTGCTGCAAACATTACCAGTGTTAACATGCAGGCTGACCAAAGTTCGCCCATATGGTCTCCGGCAGAGCACGTTCAGACAACACTCAAAAGTTTGGTCTGTGCACATCATAAAAAGTGAGGGTGAAATTGTTTATGAATGACCAAACACGAAACAAATGACATCGGCAAGTAAAAGGATATCGAGGATGTTAAACTGGAACTCTGAATGCATTCATTTGGTTTTTCTACAATTATGAATTGGACAAACTGCCAGAAGCAAATCCAAAACATCCACTTGGATACGCAGGAGTAGTATGTTTTATGAGTGAGAAGCACCAGGGGACATTTAAAGTACCACCACCTTTACATGGGGCACAGCTTGAGACCCACTGTTCAGAGCTTTCCTCATTTATTTACATGAAATGCCCAAACGAGGTGGAATCAGGGACCAGCACAGTAAGAGCAACCAACTGCTTCAGTGATTCTTCGGCGTGTTGATGGGATTAAAGGCTGTTACGTAAGAGCGCAGGCCTACTGGCACGGTGAGGATCGGGGTTTAAGGCTGTGGCTAAGACCGGAATTAGTCACATCAACAAACTGACACCATCTTTGATCAGCTACATCTCAATCAAAGACACACGAGCCTCCAACAGTGACATTTCTTTGTGCCTGTTGGAGAGTTGTGGCCGTGTTTCCCTCCTCCCTGTCTGAATTTAAATCAGACCCTGTATCAGTGTTACCATGGAGCTCAGTTTATAGCCCTGGGGTGGATGGAGATCCTAGTGGTTCATGTTAGTAATACTGCTTCCTATCGAGCCGGTATGTGTGTAAAGTGCGCTGAGTTTGAAGAGCGTCAAATCTGCTCGCCACCGTCACGGTAGTGAATTTTTTCTCTCTTACCTTAGCTTGGTTCAAGAGAAGCCCGACGACCGTAGAGACCAGCACCGAGCCGGACATGCTGCCTTTCCTCCGCATCTCCTGCCTCAGGAAGGGAAAGGCGGCGGCCGGCGGCTCCTCGGGCACCGTTACCGTGTACGACTGTCGCATGTTGGGTTCGAACGTGTCTGCTCGCTGGATTATAGTTACCGGGACTGTGATTTGTGCCCGCTGTCAGTCATTCATGGCCGAACGGTGCAAATGATGGCGGACGGAGGCTTTCCTTTGTTACCGGAGTGTGACGGTACAGATGCACGGATGAAACGGAAAGGATCGGACTGTGACCGAACACCGGATGACCGCTGAATCCCTCCTGAAGGTGTGCAGCCCTTTGAGCCGGGTTAAAGTCTGCCCACAGCAAACGTCTGCGCCCGCCTCCGTGTGCGTCACAGCCGTCAAACCACGGCCGCAGTGGATGACCACAAACACACGTTTGAGCCACACAGAGGGGGATCGTAATATTATATAACATTGAATTACATAAGAAAAATATCAAGCTCATACTGGAGGTCAGTCTCCGATCAGCGGCCACAAAAGCCACGCAGGCAGTAAAAGTAAGACGATAAGAGGTGCGTAATGATGGAGTTTACTGGGAGTTTAGCTAGGCAGACAGCCAACAATAAGGCAGGCAAGGACACGGATTATATAATAAATCATCAGAAAATACTGAAATTTTACTGCTCGATAATCTTCGTGGAGTAATCATATGTATTCATTTACTTTATTACAAGGTTACAAAGTCCAACCTTTACTGCAGTCCCTCAACTCATTCACTCATTTATTTATTTTTCTATCCCTTTGTTGTTATTTCATTGCTTATTTCACTGCTATCCTCCACTCCTTTCTTTCTTTTATTATTAATTATTATATTTCTATCTTTATTTTACCTTTCCTTCCATGTCATATTCACGGGGCAAACATTTCAAATACACAAACCATTTTATTTTTAGACAACCTGTTTACCACCTTTCTATGGCTTTGAGATGTAAAGCAAACCCACTGGTATTTTATTTTTGATTTTGATTTTTTTCACATAAACAGTCAACTGGACTCTGTTGGCCATAGTATTGCTCTGAGTACAAACTAATTCAAATAGGTTACATTATTCGGTAAAATGAAAGAATGGGCTTGACTGAACAACAGACTTGGTGGTAAGTCCACTAATGCGTCCAACCAAGCTCTCAAATGAAGGACTGTATATTTAAAGGGGTCTTTAAGGGGTTTGGTGGCATTGGTTGGTTTAGTCTCTTGTTTGATCTCATATGAACAAACAAGAATCATTGAAAGAAAACATCCGTCCATTATGTGTACCGGTTATCCATATCAGGGTCACAGTGGAGCTGGAGCCTATCCCAGGAGTCACAGGCCAAAGGTCAGTCTATCACAGGGACGATACCTAGAGACACATTTAGAGACTCCAATCCACCTAAGCTGTATGTCTCTAAAGGTGGCAGGAAACCCGAGTATCCGGAGGGAACACACGCACACACACGGAGAGAGAGAACGTGCTACACAGACAGGAACAGGGTAAGCCTGGGGCTCAAACCAGGACCCTCTTGCTGTGAGGCACCAAGCCAATGTTCTATTCCTCTACCTTGTTGCTGTTTCAGAGTGCTATAACAGAAGATTATGCAATCAAATTCCTTGACGTTAATAACGCTCATGGTCAGCAGTAATACACATCACACAAGAGTGTCAGAAGTCTGAAAAAGAGAAAAAGGGGCCACAACGAGAATATAGTAATTGCTGTTGTAAATATTCAGTTATATGGTATTTATTATTAAAGTTTCTGCACAGGAGTATAACTAAAATAACTAAAGAGTGCCCTCTGCAGGTTTGATCCACTATTAAGGTGGAATGGAAAAAAACAGCCACACAGGTCCAACTTTTGATACAACGTTGTTGTTGTTTTTCATTTGCTTCAGTTGCTTTCACATGGCATTAAAGGAAGTGAGTGTTTGATGAATCATCTAAATATTTGGGGGGGCTAAAATGGCCCTCATTCATTTTTCATTCCCTTTCCTCCAGCTCACTGGGGTGTGATATTATTGCTTCTCCATGGCGAACCTTTCATTACAATCAGCTGATGATGATGCAGCAACTGTATGAACATCTGTACAAGGTGTTCAGTAAGATAACGACTAAAATTCTTCAGTCGTGAGCATGAATGTACTGGGATTCAAACTCAGGATCATTGTGTCCTGAGCCATGGAGGACAAACAGTCACGTCTTCTACCAGCTCCAGTCCACAAATTAATACAGGCAAAGCTAGGACATCGCTGTGGAAATAAACAAATATATTTCCACAGATTTTTGTTTGTTTGAATGTTATTTTGAATTAACTGACCACTTTTGCCACATTAATGAATGTGCTGAAAAAAATGCAACCTTCCACAATCAGGGATCCTTAGTGTAATCTTTTTGGAAATTTAGACTTTATTATTGATGAAAATGTTCATTGTTGCTGCTTCCAGTTTGCCAAGCATGACCAAATGTTATACTGGAGAGGACCCTAGAATGTGAAATATGATAAATGATTCCATCACTGGGCCAAATTGATTGATTGACAGACCAAATATGGTCCAGGTTTCACTGATATTATGTTCTTGAAGTAAATAGCACCTCACCTGTACAAAGCCCTGCCATGCATGATATAGTTTCCTCACAACAAAGCTTGTTTGGGGATAAAGTCAGCGACAACTTGACTGTAGAGGAGAACAGACCGTCCCAAACAACAAGGCACTTTAACTGAACGGAGGCATGGAGGGAAAGAAGGAAGCATGACTCCAGCGTGTGTACATAACAAATCCTTGTGGGTTAAGACCACGGCTCATCACGGTGCTCGCGTGGATATATATATGTAAGTCTGAATCTTTCTGACGTTGAGACCAGTGATTTGTTACAATTCTAAAAGCCACTCTAAAATCAAAAACGCCACTGATCAGCACCATTTATTTAAACTTTGAATCATCATTATGAAATTGATTTAATAGAATGGCTTGTTGTTCTAGTCATGTAAACAGTGCTTCAAATATTTAAAAGAGCTATTTTAAGTAGTGCTGGGATGAATTATGTATTTTGTAATTACCACCATATTGTTGCACAGTAAGTATGTGTGTGTGTGTGTATGTATACATATAGGGCTATCAATAAAAGTCAAACAATTGGAATGTTTCACAATTAATCGCAAGATTTGTGTAGTTAATTGCAGTATTTGCAAAATGAATCAAATTTTACCTAACAAAGAATCTCTTTTACAAGAGCGATATGTAGAAAGACTGAGTGTTACTCAAATCTCATCTGGCTGCATGTTCATTGGGATGGAGCCAGTATGGGTGAGGAGAGTGTCTGCAGGCACCACAGAGGAGTGCACACTGAAGCAGAAGTCTCATTTTTCATTTTGTGACTGGAACAAACCCTAACCCTCAAAGAGAGAGGAACATAAAAATAAAGCTGCTGCGTTTGCTTGTCTAATGGACTAAATGGCAGCAGAGAACAACAACAATACCCAGAGAGCAAGGAACAACCCCGGCAAACCCTGGCTAGCATCACATGTAAGACTCCTAATACTCCTCTTTGAGATTTTACTAATAGGCAAACATTTGCACTATTTAGTTTAGCACAAATAATTGGTTCTTGATCAAATTTGCAGACATTGGGTGGTATTTGGATGGTAGTACTCCAAAATTACCTTGTGGATTTGTAGTTTTGTGCTTTTGTTCGAGTGCTTAAAAGATCAGTTACATTATCGGCTTTCCTGTTATCGTTTTGCATTTAACAAAGTCCAACTTGGTTATGGCAATCATATTTAATGTGCTGTCCGCGCCAGCGTGCCTCCTCCATCAGGGCGTTCATTGACACTGCGTCAGTCACAGACATATGTACCGGCTGAGAGGCGCCCTTGGGTTTGCCCGTCTCTGTATTCTGGAGGATGCTTTTTAACTGTGCTGATAATGTGGCTCTGGGTGGACTCTGATATAAAAACACTGACTTCAGGTTCGAGGAGCAGGTCTCTATAATGGAGAGGTGTAAATCCATATATTGATCAGGGCCCGACCAATAATGGATTTTGGAGCCGATACTGATATTTTGGTGTAAGAAAATACCGTTATCGACATATTGGCAGATATTTAACACGTTTTATCGTGACCCCTCATAAGTCCGTGCGTCTCAGTGTGCCTTTTCATAGCAGTGCACGTCAATGAACATACATGGCAATACCGTTAAATCAGCAAACTGTTATATACTGTATATATATATATATACGTATATATAATATTAATGTAATCACACAGAACCCAGCTTTTAACCTCAACAACCAGCCTGTAGAAGCTGTTGACAGTATTAAATATTTGGGAACTTTGATTTATGACTAAATTAGTTCTACCATAAGCTAAGAGCCACTGTTTTGTTGTTATGGGGATAATTGTCTCAATGTTCTACATCACTTCATGAATATCACATTTGAGCCAAAAGTTACAACTTTCACGAGAGGTTAAAGAAAATCAAATTCAATATCGCTATCGTCGAAGTGATGTCAGTGTGGAAAGTCGGCTGTTTTCTTTTTGATATTGGTTACACACACAGGCTCTGAAGTTTTAAGAATAGGCTATTTTAAAACAGTTTGCTTTAGTAATAAACATGACACATGATGACCTTGAAGCATACGCAGCTGCTATTTTTGTGTCAGCCATGTAGAAACCACCAGGATTGTGTTTACCTTACCTTGCCAAAGCTATATCAGGAGACGCCTCAACATGACCTTATCTGTCTATTCCAAGGGATGGGCAGAAATACAGGAAAACAGATTTTGATCAAAATACCGCTGTTGTAAATGTATCACAATAAACAAAAATGACAGAACCTATAAGTACTTTGATACAAATTATATCTGCCAACTCTGCCTGCTTTTTAAGAGACTTAAAAGACTCCTTCCTCCCCTTCCTTTTTTCAAACATGGACTGAATTTTCATGGAAGCACCTAATGTGCGTTTTTGCCAATGTAGTGCTATTTTTGTGGGGCTCAAAGGGACAGAAGTGGAGAAACGTTTTTTGAATCTAATACAAGAAAATGACATAACCTTGATAGTTGACAGGAAATGGCAAAGGAAGGTTGCCAAATGACAAGAGTTGGAAAGAGAGACCGTTACAGCATGTCTACAACATCCGTTGACCGCATGGAAAGTGCTTCAGCTACACAACCTGGCAGTAAAATGGAAGCTCCCACGTCGTGGTTATGGAGAGAAATTAAAAACAAACTTTAAATTATTCAATCACATGGATAACATCACGTTGTCCTTGTTTTCTACCAACATTAATGGCTCCGGTAAGTTCATCTTCATGTATCTTCAATATGATTCCCTTGTCTAAATACAGTATCTTATAGACGTGAGATCCTCATCTGTTTACATGGACATAAAACTCAAATACAGCTGGTATATTGGTGATAAACCAAAAGTTTTGATACTAAAATGGCCATTTGAAGAAAATATCTGGAGGCAGCAAAATCCACAAACATTTTTTCTTCCACTCATCTTCATTTTGTCACTCAGTAAAAAGTGGATGTAAACTTGGTTAAATGTGCAGATATATGTAACTTGCTCATGTAAAAGCCCATTTAACGTCTCGCAATCAGCCAAGACACTTCCAAACAATATTGATAATGATACTAAACTATTACAGAAACCAAAACCAAATGTTACAGCTTATACCAAATACTGACAATACAAATCAAATTTTCCTGTGTATTTGTGTAATTGTGTGTGTAATTTCCCATGTAACAAGGCTTATCACTGGACGCACAAACAGAAAAGGATGCACACCAATGATGCATTTGTACTACACGGGTGACACAGGAACAATTTTTAAGCTTTCCTAATTAAAAGCCAGAGGTAGCTTTTCAGTTTTCCAGGAATGACTTTTCCATTGTCCTGATTAACCTCATTCAGACACACACACATGCCCATGAAAGCTCACGCACAAACAATCGGTTGAATGTGAAGAAGTTAGGAAAGGCTGTGATGCTCCACAAAGTATGCCCAGAAACATAATAAAGTACACAGTAATTACAATAATCAACAGTGTACTTTGAGCATACAGAGCTCTTTTGTCAAATAACCAAGTAATTACTCATGTATACTGGAATACCGGTGTACGGTTTCTTACTGTTAGAACATCCATCTGGACCAGTTGTTTTCATTGAGTGGCTCATATTGGGGAATAAGGTGAGGACATGTGCGAGAGAGGCATATATATGCCTCATATATCACTGTAAAACAGGACCACAAGTGCGCTGACAGCAAATTGAATAGAAATTAAATTTGGTTAAAAAACTTTGGTAAACACAAATTAAAGCAGGCCTGACCATAATATGCAGCTTAGAGACCAAACCCAAACCAATGAAAGAGAATAAGCTTCTCCAGTGATCACTGTGGCTTTGAGTCCTATCCTCCTGGTCACTAAATACTACCCACAAAGCCGTATGTTCCCAGATAAAGAAGCAAGTTTCAAGACAGGGATTGCTATAGCAGTGGACACTTTCTTACCGTGGAGTCCCTGGTGAGGGAGCTGGACAACCCATTACTGCTTGGCTCCCAGGACGTTGAGCTGAATGTTCTGCTGCTGCTGCTGCTGCTACTGATGGCCTTCTGGGAGGAGCTCCGTGAAAGGGCCTCCTGAGTAGAACTCCTTGATAGGCCTGAGTAGTCCACACGGGAATTTGTGACATAGGGATCAGCCACATCACTGGTCCTACTGCGATAGTTTTTCAGGGCACTGCTGGAAGAGGACGAGGTGGAGGAGGAAGAGGGAGTGAGGCCCAGAGAGGCCAAGTCCCTGCTCAAGTCATTCTGGGATACAGATTTGCGTTGACTGAGTGAGATGGAGGATGCTGGTGAAGAGGAGAGGTAGCTGGGTTGGGTGGAGCATTTAGAGAAGGAGCTGTAGCTAGTGTAGGCTGAGCCCCCACTCAGCCCGGACCCTCCATAGCTCTTAACAGGGGTTCGGCTGAGGCTCTCGCTGCGGCGGCTGCTGCTGCTCCCGAGGATGTCAGTGCATGGGATGGTTCGACCCCGGTCACGATCAGGGTCTGAGGAGGTGCTGTAGTTGCGACTGCGGGAGGCCGAGCTGCTAAGGTAACTGGAGGAGGAGTAACCTGAGGAGGATGTGGTTGGGGGGGACTTGTAGGAGGACAGTCTCTCCCGGTCACTGTAGGAGCTAATGCCCGGAGTCAGGGACGAGCCGTACGAGGAGTAGTGGCTGCTGTAGGAGGAGCCAGCATAGCGCTTGGCAGTGGAGGAGATGCGGGACATGCTGTTGTTGCTGCTGCTGCTGCTGCTGCTGCTGCTGGTTTCAGCCACAGGGAGCCTCTGGAAGACTGCATCGACTGCAGACAGCAAAGACACAAGAGATCAGTATTTGTCCATCAGCAAAACTCAATATGTAACCAATAGCCATTGTATGGACAACAGATAGGAGAGATCCTTACATCACTGAGCACTAATGTATATTCTAAGAGACACAATTATTTATTATGTCCCTTAATTATTTACATTATTATAATTACTTACAATAATTTCTGAGGAAATTACTTGTTGCTCATAAAATAATTCTGTTTCCTTTTTTGCTTCAAGTGGGGGTGCACACGTATGCACAAACACACACACACACACATAAGGTGGCCCGTTATGATGCTATTCTCTTTCTCTAATGTAAATTGTTGAAAAATCTCAATACCAACTGGCTGACAAAAACAAATTGCACATCTAATGTTTTCAGTCTGGTGAATCAGATTGATTTTGAGTAAGTATGCTATGTTATAATCATATGAATAAACAAAAGTCCAAAATGAACAGATAGGTCCAATGAATCTGTGTGAAACAACAAAGTTGTCAAGTGACAGAGGCCATTGCACCGCAGCAAGTTTGAGCAAGCTGTAGGCGTTATATAGAAGCTGTGTGGCTGGAAATCATTGGCACGGGGTGGAGAAGATGAGATTTCACTTACTGGCAGATTTCAGTCCCAAATCCAAACCAAATCCATTTTATAACCTTTTAAATTCACTGCCTAGTGAAGTTTAACGACTTAATTTAAAAAACAAGATCCTGCAAAGTCAAAACTGACAAAAAGAAACAACAAGCTAGCAAAAACAGGCTAAGCTAAGGCACACAATCATATAGATACACATACATACATCAGTCCAAGCAGGTGACAATGGAAGGCACTATTTTGTATTTTTCTGTAAAAGTATTTGATATAAAATTGTTTCCTGAGGATGGAAAAAACATTTTACATTTCCGTCCATTTCAATTTTGTTTCCTGTTTGCCAGGGGGACAGTGTCAAAAATAGCTAGGTGTACATATAACTGGTATCCACACCCTGACATGGAAAATCTCCAGGAGCAGGAGGACACAAGAAAGAGACAGAGAGGGCAAGACGGCACATTCCCTACAGCTGAGTCGATGTAATACAGGGTACAGAGTGTGCTGCTCGGTAAAAGTTCAGTCCCGCCGCTTGGTACGAGCCAGTACAAAACAACACAAAGCTGGTACATTCTGAAATCAAGCTTTTTGAAATCATTCGTATAAACAGAAAGTATTTACCTTAACTCACTCCATTTGATGGTTCTCTAGACTACCTAACACACAGGCCTGTCTATTGTAGCCCTCAACACAATCTCAACCAAAACAGCTGTGAGAGTACAACACCGGGGGACCTCTAAGCTGTGCTGGGTTCTGCCTGGTCTCACAGACGGCTATATATATACCCTGAAATGTGAGCAGATAAGAGGGTGTTGAGGTCTGCGAAGGCCACCATGATGCCTGTGCCCTGCCGTTCAGCCCAACCTACCCTTTCTGTATGTGGTTTCATATTGGAACTGGATTCCATGTCGAGGCGCTTCCAGCCAGTCAAAGTCCAGCGTTTCCTCTAAATTTATTTTAAGGTGAGGTGGTAGCCCTGTTCAAGTGACCTGTGTCAGTGTCAACACACATGCAGAGCAGGAAACTAGTAGTGCCTTCCTCCAAACCCCATCTTGATGAAATTTTACATTTCAAGATTTATTTCTCTCCTTTGTCAGATGGCAGTAACCAGACGAAGCAAACTACCGGACATCATCACAACTATTCATCACTCTAAAGTACAGGGTATGTTGTTGTTTATTGATGATTGGCAAACCAATTTACCATCAAATACTTGACTAGATTGTGGATCAGTAGTCTCCTTTTCTTATTCATTATGCAGTCCTTTATCTCCCAGATGCTTTATAGTTGATTTTAATCCTTTCAGTTCTACCATTTGACGGTGCCAAGCAGCTCCTCACATCCACACAGAGCCATTAAGCTTCGCTCTTTCATCATACTTTCCACACTTACGGCCCCCTGCACATCAATCACATCTTTGTTTACCCTTGAACTGACACGACATGACCAAACTTTGGATGCTAGTAGCACTGGAGTGGCAGCAGAACTTAAGGCCTGACGTAATGTTTACAAAGGTACAGTATATTTTACACCCCGCCCAACCAGTTAGCCCTTCTTGCTAATGTTGGATTGAATTATTGTGCTGTAAACTACAGGAAATACATCATTGCTGTGCCCTTTACAACAGAAAATACATTGCTGCTGTCCTCTAAAACTGCGGGAAATTCATAATTACTGTCCGGTAAAGTAAATATAAATCACTGTCCCTTAACTACAGGAAGTGCATCCTTGCTATTCTGATAACTACAGGAACAACATCATCATTGTTCCCTTGACTACAAAACTTATCTTTGAAATATGAATCAGACCTCAACACCCACCTTTCTCTCCCTGAACTCCCTCTTTTTTCCTCGACATATTTTATACACTACACGAGAGACATCATGACTGTCCCCTAAACTACAGAAAACAGGCTGCTGCTGTCCTTTAAACTACCGGAAATACATCATCACTGTCGTGTAAACTACAGAGAAGACTTCATCACTATCCCCTTAACTAGAGGAAATACATCACAGTCCTGTAAACAACAGGAAATACATCATCACTTCACTCAATAGTACAGGCAATGCATCTCCACTGTCCTGTCAGCTACAGGAAATACATAATCACTGTGCTGTAAACGACAGGAAATAGGTCATCACAGTCCTGTAAAGCACAAGAAATGCATCACTGCCCAGTGAAACCATCATCACAGGAAATACATCATCACGGGGTAAGAAACTATCATTTTTAGTTTGATGTGCCAATATTATCATTATATCCTGACAGGAACAGAACTTACAGAGAAAATTTCAGCCTTCTCACCGGGATCCACCAGCAAAATGGTAAGAAAGAAAAAGGAATTAACAGTCCCTTCTTCAGCGGCGGTGAGAGTGAGAGTCAGAGAGCAAGCATCATTTCTGCTGGAGAGGTAAACTGTTTTTCTGCTTCTTTTGCTGCATTGTGACCACAGTTATTGTTCCCACTTTAACATCGACACTCTGTGCTGTTATACGCTGTGGAAGTATGCTGGAGCCAACTACCATGCCCGTTCATAGCAATAAGGAAGCGTTAAAACAAAAAAATATGGACAACCCGTCTAAAGCCTTGCTGCTGTGGCCTGCATTTTCATTAAAAAAATAAAATAAATGTAGTAGTTATTTTTAGGAAACTGGTTGGTGCTCCGTCATTGAAATATCAGTGAGGCACGATTTGATAAAATGAGATAAAACATCAACTTCAGCTAAACAAAATTATAAATAAGAAAACCTTTCTAATAAAGTTTCTAATACACTGAGTTAAATTACGAATACAGTAACAAATCAGAAAAAATTGTAGCCAATCAGGAAAAGAAAAAGAAAAAGAAAAGAACCCCTAAGATATCAGTTATTAAATACTTAGCATCTGCCAAGGGTCCATTATTATGTTCTGTATAACACAACACAAACATATTGCCTCATTTTCTGAAAAATGTTGATCTACATTTTTCAGACCAAGTAAATGAAGATCAAGTAAACACACCAGATTTACCAGTAACACTAAATTCACTCTCAACAGCACTTTACTATTTATCAAAAAATAAAGAACCACCACTGGAAGTCCTGGAAATCAAAGATTTGCGCCCTAGGCTGACTACGATATTCTCAATGTGAGCTTCCTCTGGGTAAAACGGTTTCCTCCCACCTCCAAAGACACACATCTTAGGTAAATTGGAGCATCTAAATTGTCCATAGGTGTGAATGGGAATAAGATTGAGTTGCAGTAGACTAGTGACCAGAGTGTACTCTGGATGGATAAGCAGTATTATAATAATAATAATAATATATTATATATTATATATATATTATTATATTATATTATTATAGCGCCTTTCAAAAAACCCAAGGATGCTTAACATTGTCAGTAACCAAAAAAAAAAGACTGCCTGGGTGTACACATGACGTTGATAAGTTTCAGAGAGAGTTCCAACAGGGAGGGCTGCGACACTGAGGGCTCTGTCACCAAAGATAGATGGATGGTACAGATAATGGATGGATGGATGCAAACTTCTTAAAGCCAATAAATATCCCTCTTTACTGTCCAGCTACTGACCCCTGTCACTCATCAGTAGACATAAAAACAGACATGATCTGAAAGGGTCACTTGATAAATCATCTATCCAGATTAAACCGACTTTAGTAAGGGCCACTCGCCACTCGCAGATTATTCAACATGATGCATTACACTTACAATAAAGTCTAATAGTTTCATTTGATGCAGAGAAGGTGATTAAATTACTATTATCATTATTGGGAGACCAAATATCAAGAGGCACCTTTGGTGTTTTTGTAAGGATTATTATTTTTCTTAGTTCTACTTGTTTCTTTCTTCTCCAATTAAGTATCTGGATCTCTGAAACGATAACAGAAAACGTCAACATATTTGGCACACCGGCTCCAAACATCACCTGTGACTGAGGCAACAAAAATCACATCAACTGGCCACAAGGAGGCACAATAACAACACATTTTGGCCAATAATTTCTGAATCAATTCCCTGGGTCAGGAAGTAAACTATACCCATTTATGTCAAAGTTGATTTATCACTGTTTTGCATGTTGTCTAAAACAGTTTGTTTGACCGGTCCTCCTATCAACTTAGTCCATCATCATCATCACCTTCAACCAAGCTGGTAAATAGTTATTGCCTTGCCTTTTTGATATTTGTTATGGTTTTGCCACAATGTATTTCAAAAGCCTGAAGTAAATGCAAGTTTACACAACAACAGGCATAAACAATCAATGGTTTGGTGAATCAATTCAAAACGTGAACCAGGTGTTCCCGTGTATGGTTTAAGCACGTGAAAAAGTCCCAACTATGGGTACAAAATTCATACACATTCAGAATAACATGCATATAATAACAAAACATTTGTGTAAATTGTTTTTCACGTGTTCTACAGTCATGGCCAGGTCTTTGTATAAAATTTTGTCATGATTGGTGAAAAAGGGCGTGGTTTAACGCACATTTTCATCAATAATGCAACTGCAACCTAGTCAGGTCTGTCACTATATGTTAAAAATATTAACTAAATCTCCATACATATACATTCAAATGCCACCAAAATGGACAGAGATTCATTGGATGAGAGAGATCACGTTTCAAAATCTTTGGAAGGTCAAACGCTGAACTCCGTGATATTTATCATCTTCATGTTTAAGTCAAACATCCACAAAATGACGACTGAGATCAGGATGATGTGTGATTTTTTTTTCCAGCATTTTGCCATAAATTTTTTAATTTTGATAAATATTTTAATTTTATTCCCTAAGAAATGCTTGATCTTGTCATTTAGTTTTCCTCGATTTGTATGAAGGCCTGGGCCTAAATCCTCTTCAGCCCCCCTCCTCCCACTGTCATTATGAGTGCCATTGTCTTTGTTTGTATTATGCTGTACTTATGGTGCTAGTACAATGGACTGCACCCACCACTGTCAATCATTATCATTTATGTCCTATGACTAATAAAAAAATAATAATTTAAAAAAACTATTCATGCTTGTGCCATTTTTTCTTTAGACACTCCTTTTCCGTCACGTTGGCAAATTGAGAATCATCAAAAAAGTTCCCCACTGATATTGGTTGTCAATGTGCATGGAATTTGAAATGATCATTTCCAATGGCACATGAAAGCTGCATAAATCTTTGCTGTCCACAGATTCCACAATTTGTTGGTCTGAAGGAGCACTGAGTACTCAGGGAAGTTGTACATTTGGGCACAAGTGCAGGAGTGTGGATGAATCCATCCATCCATTATCCGCCGATCCCAGCGGTCATTGGGTGAAAGGCAGGTTACACCCTGGACAGAACGCCCAGCCATAGCAGGCCTGACACAAGGAGACAGACAACTCAAACACACTCCCACTCCACATACGGTCAGTTTAGATACCTAATATGCAAATATGGACATGAACAGTGGAGATCCAGCAGCCTTTTTTTATGAAAGGCAGCTGAGGCCGCAAGACAGTCGACAGCTTGCCGTTATGTGCAGAGGTTACATATTCTCTCAATGCATTGAGGGGACTTGATACTGTTGGGGTGTAGTGGCAGGCTTGTCGAGTGAACTGTCACTCCTTCACTTTCACTTCTCATGGCTGCACACTGGCTAACATCCTACATCCTTTCTTGGCAATGACTGTATGACTAAGTGACGATAAGAATTAATGTATAAGTCAGGATTCAACAACACAACAGTTTGACATACACTCAGCTCAGCCTATTAAAATAGGTTTGCACAATTTATCGAAAGAAAATACAATTGTGATTAAACTAACTCATAGTGCGATTTAAGTCTGAGCTGTTATTATTTTCTTTAAAATGTGTTGCTGGTGAGGACCAAGTCATAGCAAAAAGTTTCTGTGCCAACAGAGAGAGAGAGTGACAAGACCCAGACCGTAGGGGTTGACAGGGAAGAAAACACTACCTCAGTGTTTTCAATATCAGATGAATCCTGTCCATTTAAATAAAGCCATTCAAAAAAAAAAGAACGTCATTTTTATTGAACAGATGTGCATCAAATACAGTTTCACCAACTAGATTTCATACTGCTGGCATTTACCATCAGGATGAAACGGTTCTTATTTGCATGATGGTTTTATGAGTATCTTATTAACTGACATGTAAATGAGGTGACAACTCTTTCAGCGCAAATGCTAAAAGAAAAGACGGTAAGAGACATTTATGAATGAGGGAACAGGGTTCTGTGTGGAAAAACTCAGGCTATGCTTTATGATTCAGCCCTATATAACTGCATATGCATTAAATGTAGTCAATGGACTAAGAATCCAATAGATTAGACCTCAAACAGCAGTGTGTGTGTGTGTAAATGCATCCGTGCTTGACGTTATTACCTGCTGTTTGTGTGGCAGTGTGTGTCAGACCTTGCAGACAGTGATGAGATCAGGGCTGTTCATCCTATAGTGCCCACCCCACAGGACAGCACACACACAAGGTTTTTTCAATGATAACTCCTAGGAAAAAACACAGATATGTAGCAAGTGAGCATCACAACACAAATCTAACACACAGGACAGCATTAAGAAATTTATTCATATTTCCACTTATCTCTTGAACTATTTTTATTCACTATTTTAGAAATATCTACTAGACAATGGACGATGGAAATGTCTTTCAAATACACTTTTCTAAATGTTTACAAACGTTTGTATACTCTCTTCAGCTGGACACATTTTTGTTGTGGTAAAAACAAACACAATTGCCGAATGAAAAGCTGATGCGTACAGAGTGATGGCATGTGACATCCTAGCTGTTTCCCTTTTACATTTAGACGATACATGAAAACAGGCAACAGTGGAGTGGGTATGAAATCAAAACCTTTCTCAATTTTATGAATGAAAAAAAACACAACGGTAGTAGAAAAGTCAAGTAAAGAGGAAAGTATATCTACATTAGCTAAAGTGTGTTTACCAAGTATTGTAATCCAACAAATATTGTTCAGTTTCGGTGTTTCATGACATTGCCAGAGTTTCTTGCCTTTTTTGCATTGACCTTTTCTTTTTCTTAGATATTTTAAACATTGGCGTGAAGTTTATTCAAAAACTAGAGGCACATACACCTACTGACAGCATGAATCATCAACTCCTTGCTCTGTGTTGTGCTGTCTCTAAGATATCTGTTTCGTTTGACAGCAGACAACATCAGCAGAAATGAGGCCAAGTAAGCAAGGCAAGTGGTCAACACATTCTCTAGATTTCATTCTATTAAAGATTGATGCGCTTCCTTCAACTCACGTTATTAATTCCGAAAAAGCTGTTCTGTTACAAGGTGCAGCAGAGTGATATTTGACAGATTAGCTCATTATTGTCAAGCTTTATGACCTCCAGTATTTGTTTCAAAGTTCACACATTTCCATCACAAACAGTCTACTTACTGTTTATACTATCCAATAGTAAGCCTCACACAAATTGGCTAGTGACATGCCCTACTCTGAACAGCAGATGTCTTCGCCTCTAAACATGCCAGAAACATTAGAAAGGACACAGATATAGCACTGCTATCCATGATTAAAACCACAGGCCCACAGCTGAGCAAACAGCGCACATTGTACACGTTGAAAAGACGAGCTATGAGAGAAAAGGGGGATGAACAGTGGAAGAGAAATTGATATGAAAGAGGCTCACCCTTGTTGTTCTGAGTGGCCTGGCCAACAGAGTTAAAGTGAAGGGATGCAACTAGGGAGGCTGTGGCCCCTGAATGTGAGAGGATAGCATGAGCACAGCGATCCAAAATGCCGCAGATCAAGTTACAGTGTCTGTAAATATAGCAGATGCCTATGCCGCTCGGCACTTAGTGGGCATTCCAGTTTGGTCTTAAAGGACTAGCGTTTGGGCTACGGAAGTTTGTCAGGTTCAACACACGAATGTGGCCGCATATATAAATAAGCAACTGCTGAGGGGTCAGGCGACCTGTTGCCATGGGTTCCATTTTGCTGTCAAAGGATTTTCAGATTTTACAGATTTTTGTATTGTCAACGATTAGAATTAAATAAAATAAAAAAAAATCTAAATAATTTAACTTCTCAACTTGTCTGTAGTCCTCAAATTGTAATTGTAATATTGTAATGTAATTCAAATGTTTTATTTTTGTTCAGTATGTTTTGTGTTAATTTGTGTTAGAACATAAATTATTACCTATTACACATACTATTACACACACACGCAGATATAGATATATATATATATATATATATATATACAGTATATACGCACACACACACAGCTCCAACAACACGATTTTCTGGATGATGAATGGATGACGCACCTTGTAGAAGTGACTGTGTTGCATAGCATCACATGGCATATTCGTCGGCTCGCAAGTGTATGAGATAACTTCTAAACGGATTTTTACACTTATTATTCATTTTACATCACACCGATCCAGAAACTGAAAATCGAGTAATGACGAAGGAAACCACTTGACGTGGAGAGGATGGAAAAAGACAGGCGTAGTACTCTCTCTGTCAGGGAGATAACGTTACATGCCTCAGCGGGGGGATGGAATGTCACTGGCAAAGGCGCTATGGCCGATGCTGTCATTCGGTTTAACGTGCATACCGACCGATTCGAGGCAATTACAATACATTTAATCCATTTGTCATAAAGTCCACGTGAGATTAAATAACCACTCAAACCTCAGCTCTGCTCGGTAACGGCAGTATGAACGGAGTCCGTGAAGGGGGCGGAGAGGAGGCGATTCAAACCGACAACTTATCGATCGCTCCCGTCGCTCGTTGGCCACATAAAAGAGTGATTGGGCTCAGAGTAAATACGACACCGGCATTTCAACCATGTAGTTAAGCTCGTTCAACGGGTGGTTAGCAACACAGCTAGCTATTTCAACTAATCAGTGTTACAGTTAGCCCCATCTGAAAAGCTGACATCCTAGCAAAATAAAGAGCGTTTCTCATTCCAGTGACCACGAAATCTCCAAAAACGTGTTCTATGAAGTTTGTATTCATTCCCTGCACGCAAGAAAATACATTACCAGAGTTTGATTGAAGTTTGGTTTGTGTTTGAGCCCAGGGACGACATGTAACGGGCTATGATGGAGTAAAACGACATTCACTCACCTCACAGTTGGAGACCATCCCAAACCGAAATGGCAGAAAACGCCCCCAAACGCGCAGCACCGCTTCTTACTTAGTTACTTAACGTCTTAACGTTAGCTCGAAGGTTGCACTAACATTAATTTTAATTGAGACTGCCTTCGTGTATGGAATTATTGCTTATTTTTCTTTGCAGTTGTGGAGTTTCAGCAACAGTAATCAGTAATGGGTCTTGGTTGCGCTTTAACTGTGACGTTAGTTCAGTGAAAGAGCTCGGTTCTGATTGGTTCATACCGCTAAGAACGTTAAAAAAGGAACCGCCCCTTATGGCGGCACCATGGTGACGAGCGTAAACATCACACTTTTACGTTCGTGACCTTAAATGTCGCCTTTACGGTACATGGGAAAGTCCGACTTACCAACTCCGTCACTCATGACGAGACAATGCGGGTTTTATTGCTATTTTTATCTAAATTTTTAAAAATAAAGTCCAACAAATTATCGTTATCAACTTCGTGTTTATTTTGACCGTTAACAAAATAACACATTATCACAGGCGTGATTTAAAATGTAAAATAGTACCACAAAGCTATTCGTGGCGTCTTTGTGATGTCCCATGAACGTCTTGAAAAGGAGGCGGGGTCATATATGATTACAAATTTATTAGTGAACGCCTTTATTGAGTATTTGTGGAGATTTTTTAAATGCTTGCTGTCCAGATGGCTACAGAACTACACAGAAAACACAGAAACCGGACTGAGAATGCAGAATCAGGCAACTGACGTTGATAACTATCTAACCTTTTTGGTAACATGACATTAATAGCATCAGTCCTCCATTTGTCTGGAGGGGATCAGCTCTAAACCTTGAATAAGATTTTATAATTCTTATGTCATCATTTTAACATTTAGGTGCTTCTGTATTGTGCACTAAATGAAATAAACTAACACAGTGTGGAGGGAGACTGCCTTTTATTACCATTCAGTGACACATCTTTCTTTACATACACTCCTGCAAGAAATATGACATCAGCTGACTTAACCTGTTCCATCCAATAACACCATACATGTGCAACAAAATGATTATGCTTCCACATTTAAATAAATGCCACAGCTTAAGAACCATCCCATTTCACACATTTGCACAGGACTTACGTTGACACTATTACTTTTAAAAAAATCTGAATCCAGTTTGGAAACTCTTCTGTGGAGGACAGAATGAGATCATGGTTTATAACTCAGTGAATTCAATGTACAGTAAAAATCCACACACATATTCCTCATGAATGCATCAAGTGTTGTATCTCTTGCTAGGGGAATCTCTGTCCTTATATGTATGTAGCATCTCTGACAACTCACCAATCCATGACATCTGACATATTTATGAGATATAATCTGGCCAGAGATGAAAACATTTCAAGTTTATTTGTAAAGCCCATTATCACATACAATGTCTCAAAGGGCTTCACAGGCCCACAGACACGACCCCAATTTGTGTTCCAACTTTCTCTCGCCAGATTAAGGGAAGCGTGGCAGTGATAGCCAATGCAAAACGCTTTTTAATTATTCTTAAAAATTGTTTGAAGCTCATTTGTGGACCAACGAGGACACCCACAGGCATTTAACAGCGCAATGATCCACCTTACTAAGATCTGATCACAATGAACTCATAATCCAGATAATTAGATAGCACATTTTAATGCAATGAGTAAGTGGTTCCAGACAGATACCTGAAGCTTACATGTAATAGTTCTTAAAGGTATTCAAGTTTTAAGGTTTTGAATTAAAAAAAAAATCTGACTAGAACAGGAAAAATAGTCTGACTACAACAGGAAAAATGTTTGAATACAACATGGAATACTACAGGCATAGCAATCAAGTTCCATACAAATAACATGCATCCCATTAAACCTCCAACTTTGGAAACATCACATACATGTTCTCACTTCAAACACTTCTTACACTGATTTGGTGAGATACTTGAGTTTAATACTTTGGTCCAGATTAGAATGGAAACATTTGTCTCTGTATGTTTCTGTTGTGAACCACATCACTGAACTCTGAAGAAAGGGAAATAAACAACAGTAAGACCACTTTTTTCCCTCACTGCCCCAATCGCCACACAATTATGGTGACTCCTTTTGTCATGCAGTGTGTGTATCAATATCATACATCTTCTAAATATTCAAGTGTAGCTAGGGTGACCAAACAACCCCGGTTTGCCTGAGACACTCTTGGATTCAAAAGGTGCGTCCCGACCCAAAAAAACCCCATCTGTATGTCCCAGTTTCAGCTCAAATGCTCGCTCCAGTAAAACAAACAAACAAAACAAATAATAAATAAAAATATAAATAAATAAATGTGCTTGATGTCTGTATTACGCTGAAGTCTGTGCTATCGGTGACCATGACTTTTGCTTGTTACCACTCAATGTGCCCACATACCCTCAGCACAGATTAACCACGAGCTAAAACAAACATACTCATTTCTTCACGCTACATGTGAAAATGACCCGAAATGACATACTTAAGAGTACTCATACTAAGTACCAGAATGATATTTGTGTTGTTGTGATCATCTCAGGGAATAGGACATGTTGCATCAGCTGCCTAGGACATGTCACCATGATATGCATCAACTGTAAGACAGTCCAATTAAATGAATGACATGTTTTGTTATTGATTTTACAGACAGTACAGTAGTAGAGCTATATACACACAACTATAGTACAGGAGTTGGAAGAAAGCTGCTGTAGCATCTACCCCCTCTGCACAGAGACAATTATGCTGGAAAACCTTTAAGCTGCATTTCTCCATGGAGCCGCTGTAAGAATATTTCCTTTTGTAGCACTATAGTACCTATCAGCTGTTGTCACGTACGCTATAACCCTGTTTGTTACGGAGAATCCCCTATTCTGCTTAAAATTCAAATATAGTTAAGACTAAGTATGAAGTTCTCCTATATAGGGTGAATATATACAGACGTCAACATATATTTAATCCATGTTATCCATCAATGAGCTGTCTTTGGTGGAGGCAAAGTATTTCTGTGTAATATGAACTGAAATGTAGAATGCGACACCTGGTAGCAGATGAAAGACAGAAGTGGTCAAGAAGGCATATAAGGGGGCATCAATTAACACAAATCATAAACTATACTCAAAGGACACTTCATTAGGTAGACCAACACCATCCAATCAAATCCAAATGTGCAGTGCTGTGATAAGAGTGTATTAGAATTGTTGATTAAACTTAAAGGGGATATTTTGTGTTGTTGCTGCATTATAGTAACTTAAGTTAATGTACAGACATGCATGTATGTATTAATGTATAAAAGACAGAAATATAATTTATCATCAATATCAATTGCAGACAGTTATTAGCTATTTTGTGATCGTTTTAATTAGATTTTTCTCCAACCTTCCTGCAACCCACTTCTTTCATTTCCACTTCAGATAATGACTTCACCTGTTTCTCAGACAGACTGCAACCGTTTTAAAAACGTCATTACTGTATTGTGTTCTGATCTACTGAAGTGTTTGTTTATTGAACAAAATGGCAGCCAAATGGCAGGTCTAAAGGAGCTGCTCTTTGATTGTGACAGATGTACATCAGCACAAGCCAAACATTTCAGAAAAATGTAAATATTGAAACATTAATGAGACGATCTGGCTGTTTGGTCACATCTCTGTTTTACTGTATGTCTATTTGCAGGAATGGAAAAAAAAACCCCAAAACAAATACAAAATGGACCTAAAATGGATGTTTAGATGCACTACTTTGCATTGAACAATGCTTTGCCCTTAACAATTGCTGTTCTTCCTGATTTTGTGCTGACAGTCGTCCTTATCCAGCACTGATCAGAGCTCCAACTCTGCCTCCCTGCTGATCAGGATTTTGGATAAGACCGTTGTTTTGCAGGTGCTATAGGACGTGTCATGTAAGAAACAGAGCTGGGCCTTTCCGTCAGCCGGCATTTGATGGCGTGTCGCTCTAGTGGCCTGTTTACTATTACCACTTGTCTGCTGAACAAAGGTCGATCAGAAACAAAAACAACGATGGCTGATTCCAACTGTGGTCAAAGCCTCACGGCAGCTTGCTGTAGTCCGCCGTCCAGTCTCTGTAAGGAGTGTTCACATCGAGTTCATCTTGCATTTTCTTGTTTTACTCCAGCCTTTCCAGTGTGAGTGCCACTTAACCAATCAATGAATAATCATTCAGTCATTAAATCAAGCAAACAGCAGCTGAGAAATCCTAATCAGTCAGGTGAGAGTCAGCTGAGTCATTTGGTCTTGGGCACCACCAGTAACTCATCGCCGTCCTGGATACTGTAGGAGTGAAGAGCCCGGGTGTTGTACTTCATTTCCTCGGGACCGAATGCGCTGCACTTGTTGATGTAATAAAGCCTCATGCTGTTGGTGGCCAGCTGGACAACAGTGGTCAGCTGCTTTTTCAGCTCGGCCACCGTTTGGTCCAAACGGATGTTAACCTGACAGAAAGACAAATCATTATCAACAGCTTTCTACGTTAACAGTTTCCAGGTTGCTACTACGCTATTGTAGACTGGGGGGTGCATCACACATACATACGTCCATGGTATCCATGCCTGAGATTTTTGTAAACACAGGGACACAGTTGTGGTTTGGGTCATGGTTTTTCTTGGTGTAGTCAAAGAGTGTGGGAAAGACAAAACAAGGTAAACATTCTACGGACCATCAGTGATGTTAGCGTTATAATCACTCAATGATTCAACTTTCAGTCAATTTAACATATCACACACAATTCACAGGGAACAGGCAGAGGCTCTACTGTGGTCCGTATGACAACCGTTTGTAGACTGTAGCGATAATCAAGGTGATTGATTTGCTGTCAGTTGCAAAATAAATTGCAGTCATCCTTCTGCAGGTTCTATTGAGCAAAGAGCTACATCTCATTTACATCTCACATCAGAGGACGTTAATAATTTATTCATTTATGGAACTCCTCAATGAAAATGCCAGACTGTCACCCTGCACAAGAAATCTAAATTTGACTCAGAGGAGAATATTGTATCTTCGGAATGGACTGTTCTTATCAGTTGGAATGGACTGCTCTTATCAGTTGAAGCCTGCTGAATTATTCCATAATAAACAGGGAGGAGGGACTGTGCTGCAGCAGTCTAGTTGTCAACTGGATGCAGCTGCTGTGTCCAACCAGTAACATACTTCTAGACACTGACACACCAACCAGAAAGCTGGGCATCCATAGTTAAGCACGGAATACTGAAATGCTCCGGTGCGTAGGAGAGCTGAAAAAGTATTCTTGAACGCTTAGTTAGATTAGAAGTTAGATTAAAGTATTTAGCACCATGTACAGTCTAAGCATCGATCATGCATCCTTGTCCGGTGTGTGCATCTGTATACCTCCCTGTGGGTACAAACATCGAGCCTTTTACAGTCTTATTTCACGCCAACAGTGTGACCAAATAAGAATATAATTCAACCTGTTGTAAATATAATATGTTTTATATCGCCAGCATCATTCACGTCGAACTGGAGGGATTCTGTTAATCCAAGTCAATACAACGGACGCTGACCCAGGATGGACAAACGTACCGACTAACGTGTAGCCCTGCCACTCTACTGAATGATCATTCATGAGGTGTGGTCTGACCTGTTCCACTTTCTCTTCACAGTGAACCTCCACCTGCGCACAGCAGCGGGGTCGGAGGTCAATCTCTGCAAGCGGTTCCAGCTTCCCATACTTGGTTACCAGGGAATGGTATCTGAAGTGGAGAGGAGATGTGTGTGTTATCATTCACACGCACACACACACACACACACACACGGACGCACAGAGGTGCAGCGTACCTGTAAGGCAGTTCCTCCTCAGGGTAGTCTAAGTGGTAACGGATGAAGAACCTTTCCGCGTCCTCTCGCTCGTTGTCAGTCACCACGCTACCATTAAGCACTGAAATTGCGGGAAGCCTGCAGAGGAAACGCACAGTATTAATAACTTGTGAGAAACCAGCAAAAGAGAGGAAAAAGGTAAACATCTGCATGTGTGCTATACAGATGTTTATGTTGCATTGTCTCTTTTACTGTGTATTATGAAGCTCTTATTTGTATTGCTCCTCCCTCTGTAATCCTTGAAATCCAGTGATCTCAAGAATCTGGAAATTCAGAAATCAGAAATTATTCTGATATGCCATCTTCAAGGATGTTATATTAGCAAAGGTACGGAGGCACCTTTTTATTTTTGTTCACATATCATTTTTCTGCTTGCGCTAATAGTATCTGCATGTCCAAAAAAACCCAGAACAGTTTTTTGACTTCTCCTGCAATAAACTTCTTCCAATCAAACATCTCACGGGATAAAAATCCACGGTGACCAATCAAAAATCACTGCTTGGGGCTGTCAACAACTCCTGCCAATCACACGTCACGAACCCGCCTTTAACCCCATATCCCTCCTCTCCACGGCATGAGCAGTAAAGGACAAAAAATACACTGTGAATGAAAAGTTAAGAAAAAGCAACTGGATCAAAGCACGAGACAAAAATCGGATCAATACCGGTGAAGCTTTCCATGACATGGAAAGACACCATGACCTTTTCTGGCCTTAACACACATACATCGGGGCACCTAGTGATCAAAGGGTTGCTGGTTCGATCCTTCGCTCCTCCATGTTGAAGGTCCCCGTGTGTGAATGTGTGTATGAATGGGTGAATGAGAGGGATTACCATCACACCAACAGAGTCCCAGCTGATGGATCTGATGAACGTATTCCCAAGAGAACAATCAGCTTTTTAAATACTCAGATTTAGCTTGATTTTGTACACCATGGAAGGAAAAGGTTGCGTTTACTAAAACTTACTTATTGAAAATAACTCATTACAAAATACAAAATGCCAAAACAAGCTCTTACAGGTGTTTTTAAGAGCACTGAATCACATTACTTCCCCACCTATGGCTGCTACCTGAAGGCACTCTTTAAATGACCTCTCACAAGGTTTCTCCCTTTTTTTTCGAACAGGTTAGGAGGTTTTTGAGCTTTTCCCTGTCTTCCTTGAGCGCTTCGAGTGGGAACCGTTCGTTGTATGTGTGTCTGTAAATCCCTTTGAGACAACTCTCACTGTTCACAAGATCAGGAGAACCACATCACTCGGTAAGATTACACATGGGACTCACTGCGCTATCATGAGGCTGCGGCGCTCTGCATTGGTGTAGGTCTGCAGCAGAGGAATGCCCTGCAGTCGAACCTCCTCCAGCTTAGGGAAGAAGTTCAGCTTCTCAATATCCTCCCATTGGTTCAAACCTAACAAAACATATCAATGAATGTGTCATAAGATGAGTTCCAAAGTCAAAAAAAAAACAAAAAACCCAAAACTCATATCAAACAAATTCCACTAAAGCACCAAAGAAGGCATTATTTAAAACAAATTCCTAATGTTGTAGTTATGTAGATAGATAGATAGATAGATAGATAGATAGATAGATAGATAGATAGATAGATAAGACATTTTATTAATCCCTTAGGAAATTAAGCAGTTTATAAAACGGATGAATGGGCATATTTGTCACCAACTAATCTGCTTCCTGTATGACACATAAAAATATAACGATCAAATAAAAATGAGAATTTGCTATCTCTGAATATGCGCAGATTATATTGATTATATTGTATTCAAAAACACTGCTGAAATGGTTATGTTATTCTGGTGTGAGTCGGGTCAAGAAAACACGCTGACACAGCCACACAAACCACAGCTGTCATTTTAAAGATGACTCAAACCATGTGTCATGTCCACATTTTCAAAACCGTCTCCTCGATTGGCCGCCGCTGATTTGTGCTGGTAGTTTTAGTATCCCATGCAAACAGCCGAGCAGGTTGGCATTTACTAACGGGGGCTCTGCCCAGGAGTCCACCATGCTGCTGTAGTTGAGAGTGGTGGTCCATAAAAGGCCAAGTCAGGAAGCAAGGCTCAGAAAATCTCATCCAGGCTCCAGGAAATGAGCAGCGAGCTCTCTGCTGACAGAGACCGACCCAAAGGCAAGCAGTGGGTTAAAGGAAGGAAGAGAATACTTTGCTACAGTACTTGAGTATTCTGAGGTGAAAAGGGCGCTCCAAGTACTGGCAGAGAGCGTCTCAGCCATCCCTGGCAGCAGGTACACCTAGCGAGTGAAGGCATGGGCCCAGCCCCGCCCACAGACACGCCTGCCTCTCACACAGTACCTGTCCTTGATACTGGCTGCAGGATTCTTGTACTTCTGTGTTCAACACACTTGTTGTTGGTACATCTAACTTACATAAGAGATATACATGATTTTATTGCTTTTTTATCTGTTTATTTTATTTCACATGAAGCACCTGTAATATCTAGTCTCTCCTGAAGTCGTACATGTTTCCGAGGAAATCCACGTCTTGGTCCAGATTTACCCTGTGAAGAAGTGTCACACTCAACACAGACTAAGGCCTTGACAGCGTTTGTTATCCGGCTCATACTCGTTTTTAAAAAGTCCACGTGTCTGCTCTGATTGCATACATTAACTGACAGATGAAGATCACTACATCCCTCTGACTGCAGCAGATGACTGTGCATGAATCAGACCAGGAGTCGATTCTTAGATTCTCTTTTTCACTGTAGCCGATGATGGCACCTTAGGCAGCAATTAATGAAGTTAATTTCCTGTGGGTCATATGTGGGTCATATATCTTATTCTAACATCAAAGGTTAGAATAAGAATCAGTATGAGAATCAGCTTATGGTCACACGTGGTCAGATACACATATTCAAATATATAAAGTATTTACAGTGGTATGAGGCATCCACGGTGTATATACAGTAAATTTATTGCACATAAGAATGTGAGGAATATATTTATAAGTTACTATTTGTAGTGTGACCGTGATCTGTTTCTGTATCTGTTTGGTTTGGCGTACAGTGATATGAAACGTCAACCAGATGGGAGGAGCTCAAACAGGTAGTGTCCAGGATCATACTTTGTCCAGGTTCCTGGGCTCCAGAGGTGTAAAGGTCCTCGATGATGGTGACACCAACGATCCATTGGGCCTCCTTGATTGTAGACAGAAGTCTGTTCCTGTCCGGCTTGGCGGCAGAGCCAAACCACACTGATGGATGTGGACAGGACAGACTCCATGGCTGCTGTGGGAGCTTGGATTACCTCAACACAGCGGGGTGAGTTGGGCAGTAACTCAAAGGAATTGATGACAACAGAGGTCAAGGTGAGAGGTGTTTGGTCATTTCGTCCAACAGAGGTCAAGGTGAGAGGTCATTAAGACCTGTGATGCAGGGATTCTTGGGGACCGGGATGATGGTGGAGGTCTTCAAGCAGACAGGGACTTCACAGAGCTCCAGTGATTGATTGAGGATGTCTGTGAAGTTTGCAGCCAGTAGACTTGGCCTGGAGCTTTCCTGGGCTTGAATCGTTGAAAGAGATAGCTGACTTCCTCTTCACGTACTCCTGGCGAAGGGGGCTCTGGAGCTAGCTGGTCTCTTTGATGTGCTAATGAGTGGGAGCAGGTGAGCGATGTCAAACTTTTCGAATCTACAGTAAAACTCATTCGGTCTTTTGTCAGGTGTTGATTCTCCTCCTCGGATCGATACCTGATCTTAGGTGTCATCCATGATTTGGCAATGTGGTATTTAGCCTGTGTTCTGGTAGGAACAGAAGCTGATGTACGATGTCACGGTGTCAGTGAGTTCATATAGGCTGGTGGCCACAGCCTCAAACACACTCCAATCAGTGAAGCAGTCAAAGCAGGTCTGTAGCTTCAACCTCCCCACAGTGGAAACCAAACGCTTGCTTTGCAGATTTTAATTTCTGTCCGTAGATCGGGAGAAGGTGCAGCAAATAGTCATCAGAGAGTTCCGAGGCCGCAAGGGGGGACAGAGAAATCCTTTAAACCGGACTAACAGTGGTCCAGAGCGTTTATATGTTGTCTATATTTTGGGTATTGCTGGCAGAGGTTCGCTCTGGATCTTGTCGCTCCAGTGTTTATGCAGTCTCCCTCGCTCTGCAGTGCAACGCTCCCACAGGTTTGAGGAGGAATATAAACACGGGCCAGAATGAACGGAGAAAACTCCCGTGGAAAATGAGGATTTACAGCAGATGAAGATGGCTTCCAGATGAGGGGAACACATCGAGACATCATTTCACCAAACTTCACTGATAAAAGAGCTGATTCCAGCTCCTCTCCTCTCTGTTTCTATCTCTCTCTCCGCAGCACTCCTCTGGCTGGTTCAAACGTGTCACGCACCGTCCATTCTCTGTACTGTTTAACTATGTCAGGGTCATTGTGGGGGTGGAGCCTATTCCAGCTGTCACTGAGTGAAAGTCAGGGTTTATTTTGGACATGTCAGCAGACCATCACAGGGCCGACACATAAAGACAGATAATTCTCACGCTCCCATTCACATCTATGGTCAATTTAGATACTCCAGTTCACCCAAGCTGCATGTCTTAAGAGGGGGGAGAAAACCGGGGTACCAGGAGGAAACCCACGCCGACACGGGAACAACATGCAAGCATCATTTCAGTTTGAACATTCGTAAATCCTTTGAGTTCAACAACGACTCCACAATAAAAATAATCGCTGACAATTTCTTCTCCTTATTATTGTTGAAGTTGTTGTTGTAGGTTGATCATATTATACAGACGGATGGTTTGTTTTTAGTTCATAAATAAACAGTTCTCCGTTTATAATCTGTCATGAGCTGGATGTTGGACTAAAGGCTGGATCGTGGCAGTCTCCCCAGGGATGGCATGTGTGGCCTGGGCCAATTCAGGACTACCAGTGAAGGAGTCCGAAGCCTGGCTCATCTCCAGCAGCCTACCCGTGCAAGGCAAATGATGCTGGCCCTGCACTTTACAGGAGTACACACACTGAGGCTGGAGTGCCATGACAAGAAGTTTGTTTTGGATTAAAGCAATACAGAACCTGGGAGAAACGTTCACTCTGTGATGTCACAGGACACAAAACGGCCCTATTTCTAACACCAGCTGTGCCTACGATGTTACGCCTTGTACGTTTAGCATTTTATTTGACCATATTGAAAACATTTTTGTCTGTGTTTTGATTTTTGCGACAGTAACCTAATGTTAAAATAATTAAGTTGGCAGATAAGGCGTGAAAAAAACCCAAACCCAGACACGTAAACATGCCAACATATCATTTAAATCCCACCCTCACACATTCAGTCCCCACAGCGCCTGACCTGAGTTGTGCAGGTTGATGCTGCGAAGACTGGGGAAGAGCCGCTGCAGGATCTCCTTACTGTCCTGGATTGAGTCTAAATTGTTGTTGGCCATGACTAGAGTGTCCAAGCTGGGGAACATGGAACCAAACTTGCGGACTTCGGCCCAGTCCTGGAGGCTGTTGTCAGTAATGTGAAGCAGACGCAAGGTGGGACAGGCCACGCTGGAGTCACTCACACTGCTGTACTCATTAAGGCACAGGAACAATTCCTCCAGCCTGCAGGACAGCACAGAGGAGGGCGATGAAGCAGAGCGTACAGGGAAATGAACGGAGAGACAGTGAAGACTCACACCATCATTTTTTAAACTGACGCTGCCAATACCGATATTATCACTCTGACGGAGGGCCTGGAATCCAAACATTGATATTCCTGATAGTTCCTAGCATGTGGTAAAGAGGGAAGTAATAATCTCCAATTACCGCTGTATTAAACATGTTGCAAGGCAGATTGATCTGACCAGACGTGGGAAAATGATTATTTTGAAAAAATATATACACAGTATATATATAACAGACAAATTATAATTATTGGCAAATTATACATTCATTTGGAACTAATGTTTGGGTTAGCCAGTTTATTATTCTAATTATTAGCCCCTGATGTTAGAGGTGAAAGCAGATGTCCTCTTGAGTCAAAACTGCTGTCCACGTCTCCAAGATTCCCCAAGATGTCTAAGTAGTGTCTTACTCAGGTATCTCCCGGGTCAGCAGCAGCACAGTGTCCCAGGACACTTGTGTGTTGTTGAGGACGAGACGGCGGACGCGCGAAAAGCCTTCTGTGCACTGCGGTTCAAGGGTCATCCCGGCCAGAGGATTGGAGCTCAGGTTGAGGAATTCCAGGTTGGGGATGCAGGACACAATTTTACTAATCTAGAACAGAAGGCAATGTAAGAAAAAATGGATAAAAATAAAAAACACTGATCACATATAGTCAAGCTAAAAACTGCTAAATCATAAATTCTAACAGAGTCCGTCGATCCTTTTTTTTAGGTGTACTTAAAAAACGACCACACAGTGTGTGTGCTGCTTTACTGCATTCCATTTAACTTCATTTACTGTATCTGGTAGCTCTCAATGATAATGAACTAATGAACCCAGACACATCACCTCACGCCAGTCGTGCAGCTTATTATGGGATAGGTCTAACTCCATGACATGGGAGCAGAAGGCAGCGATCTCGGCCCGGTCTCCTGCCCTGCTGATCCCGCAGCCGTTCAACACCAGTACACTGGGAAGGTTTAGACGGTCTAGAGGGACAAGAATTAATGAGTGGAATATATGTGGGAACTACTTTCTCCACTTCAACAGATACGCACACCATCAAAAAAAATTTGAGGAGGAGAAAAAAGAGGATTTGATGATTTTATTTGTAAGGCGATTCTGAGAAACAAATCACAGCATGAAAACAAGCTGTCGTTTTCCTTGACAAAGTGCCATCAACGTGTGAAAGATACAGTACAAAGTGTTAATAATCCCCAGCGGAGGCTCACACATCACTCAGCCATAGATAACCATTCAGACATTCGGGACCGGATGTTCTTGTTGAGTACTTGAACTATAAGCTTGATTCTTTGTATTACTTCTCATCTTTACATTCCGAATTAGAATTAGATTAGAATTAATTTGTTAATTAGAAATTAAATGGAATAAAATATTTATGCAAAAGACTGTAGAGACTGTAATTATCTTTGGTATTCTTTATTTTTCCACTAAACCAATTACATGATCCTGATTAGATCAATAGATAGAGAGATAGATAGACAGACAGACAGACAAGATGTGTTTTGTAATAAGAAGTGCAGCTGACTGTTATAACACCCAGTCACCCTGTCACTATTACCTTTTTACCGTGCATATCTGATAATGCAGAGATGTGGCAAAGAGAGTAAAAGTGATTTCCTATCAAATGTGTGAGGAAAATGTTAAGTGTGATAAAATTCCATTATTTCTATTCACCTTTCATTGGTGACCCTTGAGGAGCAACAGTAGGTACCACCACCACCCCCATGCCAGGCCCCCGACGGTAGGGGAAGTTATCTGGGCTGTACTTTTCACTGATCACCTCCACGAAGGTACGACCCTCGTTGTCCTCTGATGGCTCCATGGCTCCTTCCCACATAACAGCTCCACGTCTGCTTGGGAAAGAGTCAAACATTCATAAAAGTTAGTTTCCTTCTTACCGTGCTTTAACTTACGGCGACAAGTGAACTACGAATGAAAGAAAGAAATCATACGCATACACGCCTACATTAGTGCAGAACACTTCACCTTAGGTGATTGGCTGTCAGTTTTTCCACTCGACGAGCCAGATACGGGGATTGGGCTGCACTCAGCACATGATACTAGGACACAAACAAGGGCAAAGATCAGTTTCCGCTATTCAGCTATTCATTTGTAAATATCAGTATAGCTGAAACAACATGACGGTGTTACTGTAAGGACCAAAGCTGCCTTCAGAGACTTTTACATAGAATACCTCAAAGGTAAACACATGTAAACGGTAGAAATCTTTGGGAAACTTTTTGAAATGGAAGAGTAAGGTTCATACTAACACTTCAGTTTTAATTCCTTGAACAGAGTTACCCCATTCTGAGGCACACAACAAAAAAAGTGTCATTTGTTACTGTAATTGTCACATGATGACATGGATTTTAAGACATTTTGAAACTGAGGAAACATGTCTGAAATATAACTGGAGCCTTTTACAGATTTGTAATTGGTCGATTCCTCATCACGTAGCAATATTTAGTTCTTCTATTTTCGGCACCTGAGTCGAATTGAAAACGACGAAACAGCGCCCACTACAGGCACTACGCGGCATTTAAGGTGGACTGGGAAATTCAGCAGCCTCGTTATAATAAAAAATGTTCACATGACTGCAAGGCCATAAACGAAGTAGTTTACTGAACATTACTATCCAACATTCCAAACGATATTTTTCTGTCTTCGGTAGAGATTCAATCGAAGGAGAAGTGTTGTTACCAAAAATGGAACTTTAAGAAGTCCTTCACCCCGCAACTTAAGGATGACAACATCGGAAACACAAATAAAAGTTGATGTTTTTGCCATTTTGTGATGCAGGTTTTGCCGCCGACACTTGGAGGTGCGTAAAATATTTCAAACTGCGTTCTTTGTCCTGCTTTTGACGATAAAGCAGGGGCTCCATAAGACTAAATGTCCGCGTACGGCTGCTAGAAGGCTCGGACGTTCCGTTAACCTCACACACCGTCAGAAAACGACCGGAAACCGGGGAATCGTACCCATACAAAGTGAACGTTGTTGACAGGCGAGCAGCAGACACTGTCCAGAAAAGCATCAGCATCAGAGCATCTCGACCGGAGCGAATGGGAATTAGCAGACAGCTGCGATAAGATGAGCCTTTCGGTACCGGTCAGCTGATGACTGATTACACCGGGAAATACACGGACAGCACACACACGGACAACACACACACGGCTACGTACCTTTAATGACAACTCACAATGCCTCTTGCTGATGAAAACAAACCAGCTGTCATTTTGCTGTTCGCTACGTCCCGGAAGTTACGTATTTGTCAACTGACAGCCGTGTGAAACGGCATGCGTTGCCCCATGACGTCACACCGATATGTCGTACTCTTGTCTCGGTTTCCTTTTTTGTACCGTAGCCCCACGCCAACCCCCTAACATTAAATATGAAAAGATTGGAATTCGGAGTGCTCGGGTTTTCTTCGCCTCAAGGATCGCTCCTCGGTCTTCCTCCGTACCGGACTGCCCCGCCTTGTTGTCGGACCACGGTGGGGAAATAATGCGGTGGTTGTCTGCTGACGTCACAGCGCCGAGCTTTGACATTACATTGAAATAACAAGACGCGTTTTAGGGATGACGGGTATAAATATATTATGCTGTAAATAGTTATATTTAATACTGTAGTATTTTCAGATATTTTAGCCCCAGTTGCTGATAAAATCGTCTGTAAACACGGAACCATCGGTTGAAAACACCAGAAAGCCTAGATTCTGCCATCACTATTGCAGTGTGATGCTCACTAAAAGGAGAGATTATATGCACAGTATATATATATATATATATATATGTGTGTGTGTGTGTGTGTCTGTCTGTGTATGTATGTATATGTGATGTCAATGGCAGCTACATAAAGGTTTTAGGGACTTTGTGCTTTGTTGTAACTTTATCCTTACACACGACACCCACTTCAGAATAATTAGGACCAATGTGGAATAAAAAAGCCATGCAATCTTTTTCAGGTGGAGCGACACGAAAATCTACATTTTCAGATTAAAGGGAGAAACAGATTCTAAACAAAATGTAGTCATTTTATGCTTTCCATTTAAATGTTGTAAGTAAGCCAAGAAAAGAACCCGATAAATATTGAAGCATGTTCGACTGCTAGGGATGACAACATCAGCAGCTAATAATGACGTCATCAGCATACCGAAAAACTACAGGACGTGTTGGACAACTCTTAGCTCCTGCTCCTCTCCTGAAGGTTCTCTTGTCTTCATCTGTTTTCCAATCTCATTCAGCCCATTTTCATGGTTCAATTCACTGCAGAGGCGCCACCTTCTGGATGAATGACGCTACTGACTGCAATGTGGAGCTGTTTGTGTCAGCGTTCTTAAGTTATGAGAGAGCACCCCAAGATAGAGGAAGATAGATCGTCAGAGCTCAGCACGTTGGCCAGAGATTTGGTCTTTTCCTCAGCTTTAAATTATGTCCACATTCTTCATTTATATATTTATTTATTTTGCACAGGCTCATGTTTCCAGTGTGTACTTCACTCATGAGGCCCAGCAGGGTGACCTTGGCGTTCATTTCAGGGCTTCTCATGCTGAATACCTTGAATTTGAGCTGCTGTACATTTTAGGCAGCCCACTATTATTCCACATTGTACATGTTTTGTTGTATCCTTTAGAATTTGGGCCAAGATTCATCTTGCTCTGCTACAAATGAGCTGGACTGTGACAAGCACCTATTGTATTACATTTATTCCCAGTTTATCTTTTATCAATTATTTAAAAAACATCACAAACTGCATCTTATTAAACCCATTATATTATCAACGTTTAGCAGTAGGGAAATTTGGCTAAGTTAAACTTTACGGACATAACATGCTATGTATGTACATGTCTCGTTTCAGATTTCTTTCAAGGTGTTCCGTTCTGTGGATAAAATCTCCCAATTTTACAAAAAATTGGTAAATATAACACTAAATTTTGTTTGCCTCGGATTAAACAATGATCATAACACCTATGTTAGTGAAAAATGTGAAGTCAGCCGTTATGTGTGCCCCTTTATTCCAGTTATTACGTTAATTTTTTCTCCAATTGACCTTCCTGAACTAACTTTAATGATTTCTTCATCTAAACCATCAACCTGTCTCTTAGACCCCATCCCAACTAAGCTGCTTAAGGAAGTCTTACCCTTAATTACCACCTCTTTACTACAACGTACCACAGTCCTTCAAAGTAGCTGTAATTAAACCTCTTCTTAAAAAGCCCACTCTAGATTCAGGTGTCCTAGCCAACTATAGACCTTTATCTAACCTTCTCTTTCTCTCGAAGATCCTTGAGAAAGCAGTCGCCAATCAGCTATGTGACTTTCTACACAATAATAGTTTATATGAGGATTTTCAGTCAGGATTAAGAACGAACCATAGCACAGAGACAGAGCTGGTGAAAGTTACAAATGACCTCCAATTTACCTAAGACAAAGGACTTCTCTCTGTACTGGTTTAGTTGGACCTTAATGCTTCCTTTGACACCATTGACCATCACATCCTGTTGCGGAGATTAGAGCATCTGATTGGCATCAAAGGAACTGCATTAAGGTGGTTTAATGAATCCTCAATGCGCGCAAAAGTTCAACACGGAGTCCCACAAGGTTCTGTGTTTGGACCTATACTATTCACCTTATATATGCTTCCCTTAGGTAATATTATTAGGAAACACCTTATAAATTTCCATTGTTATGCAGATGACACCCAGCTATACTTATCAATGGAGCCAAATGAAACCAATCAGTTTACTAAACTTCAGGCATGTCTTAAGGACATAAAGACCTGGATGACCTGCAATTTTCTACTGTTAAACTCAGACAAAATGGAAGTTATAGTGTTTGGGCCTGAACACCTTAGAAACACATTATCTAATGATATAGCTACTCTGGAGGGCATTGCCTTAACCTCCAGCACCACCGTGAGAAATCTGGGAGTCATCTTCGATAAGGATTTGTCTTTTAACTCGCACATAAAACAAATTTCAAAAACTGCCTTCTTCCATCTGCGTAACATTTCAAAAATCAGGCACATCCTTACGTAAAAAGACACAGAAAAATTAGTCCATGCATTTGTTACTTCCAGGCTGGATTATTGTAATTCTTTATTATCAGGCTGCCCCAACAAAACTCTAAAGAGTCTGCAGCTGGTCCAGAATGCTGCTGCTCGTGTACTAACTAGAACCAGGAAAAGGGATCATATCTCTCCTGTATTAGCGTCTCTGCACTGGATCCACGTAAAATCCAGAATAGAATTTAAAATCCTTCTCCTCACCTACAAACCCCTTAATGGTCAGGGACCATCATACCTAAAAGAGCTCCTAGTACCCTATAATCCCACTAGACCACTACGCTCCCAGAATGCAGGCTTACTTGTGGTTCCTAGAGTCTCCAAAATCAGAATGGGAGGCAGAGCCTTCAACTATCAGGCTCCTCTCCTGTGGAACCATCTTCCAGTTTCAGTCCTGGAGGCAGACACCCTCTCTACGTTTAAGATTAGGATTAAGACTTTCCTTTATGTTAAATCTTATAGTTAGGGCTGGATCAGGCTCACCCTGGACCAGCCCCTAGTTATGCTGCTATAGGCCTAGACTGCCCGGGGACTTCCCAGGTTGCACTGTGCTTCCTCCTTCTCCATCTATACACAGTCATGTCCCATTACTGC